>JASTWP010000592.1:0-129582 GCA_030770255.1 Temnothorax ravouxi
TGTTACATTATTTAACAATGTTTAACTGCTGAATATAATAAGCTAAAAAAAGAGACGTCCCGAAATACTTATATAAACTTACAAAATTCTTAAAAGCAATACTTACAAGTCCAACGACATACTTGGTGTTTCTTATCACGAATCTAAATTGGATCGTCGAAAGACTCGAAAGTATGAAATACGTTTCCCGGGAAATGTGCGAGATGATAAGAGAAACGGGATGGCCGAAAGTGGGTCGTCGAGGAAGAAAGATACACAGACATTGGGGGAAACTGATGGGTTATGGCGCGATTAGGTACAATTAGCTGTGTAATCGTAGTCGCGACTGGAAACTCTTCTTCGTTTGCGCTTATACCGTATAGTCATCGTGTTTTATCTCGCCCAGGCTAACGAGATAAGAAAGTTTTCCAAAGATTACTAAACTTATTCCTGCCATTAAATTGCATGCACGGAGTTGGACCGAATCACGGTAAATTCTCCTCCCTCCTTTCCTCTTCCTCCTCAAAACGCAATCTAAATTTATACGTTAGAATTTTCTCATTTCTGATAAACAGACTGATATAAACTGATTTTGTCGCAAACGACTTTCTAAAAAAACATTGAAGAGTGCAAGAACATGTAGAAGAAATAAAACTTTTTCCTTAAGTAAATAAGAAACTTGTATCAAAACTCGTATCGCGGGAATTTATTCTGTATATTTTCTCGTGGCATCTTTGATACCTCCTAAAACCGTAAAGGGAAAACATTTTTCGTAGAACAGCATGCCCTATTTCCAAATCGAAAATTTAGCCAGTAGTCGCTTTCAGATGATATATTCGGGGATTACTCGGGGGCTGAAGGAGATGCCCTGGTTTGCTGCAGAAAGGTATACAGAAATAGCATATCCACGAGAGATTTTAATATTTTCTGTTACGATTTGCAAAATGGTCGCCTATCTGAAAACTAAAAATAGGCCCACTATTTCTATAATCTTAATTCTCTTATATTTCTAGAGTCTTTTTCAATATCAATAATCCTTATAGCATTTCTTGCGTTTATTCATGGTAAATAATAATAATAATAATAAATATTTGTTGTTCCGAGTAAACAATCTCTTACATCCTTCTGCTTGCTTTTAAGATGATACTAATTAGGCATAATAAAATTGCTAGTGTTTACATATCTTCAATGTTGTTACAATTAACTATAAGCGTAGAATTATATTGTCTAACATATTGTAATATGGTTATGTTTTTTAATAAAAATATCTTTATGAAAGAACTACATTAACATCGGAGTTTTATTAAAAACATGTACAGTTGTCTGAATTAAATTAAAAGGCAAATAATAGTCAATGTCGATGGTAAAGCAAGAATTATAATCTACAATAAAGTTAATCAAATACAATAACAAATACAATTACATATGTTCCGGTCCAAATACGTTTAGATCCTTTCCAGTGTATACAAAAAATTAATTAAAGTGCAGCAATACATTAAAAATAAATGGCGCAATCATTTAAAACAATTACCGATGCCAAGTCGCAAGATTGACTTCCTTGCAAATAAAAGAAAAATTAGAAAAATTAACCAATAGAATTTGTGGTTAACGAATATTTGTGGATAACGAAGGAAACAGTGAAATTAATTCACTATACAGACAGCAGATATCCTATGGTTATCCATATAACGTCCGTGGATATTCCGAACATAAAATGGACATAAATAGATATCCAACAGTCAAACTTGCAACAGCCACCAGTGTGTATTTCAAAACAATACTTCGGGTCAAAAACTAGGTACCGACTAAAGGTTTAAGGCTTACAAGCGAAATAAATACAAATCAATGAAGCATTCTATACATCACAAAAAACTGGTCAATAAATAAAAACAAACAGAGAGGAATTCAATTATGTGAGAATTTCTCGATAATAGGCAAACAATCTTTGCTAAAATCAACAAATAAAAACAAGCAAGCAGGAAAATTCAATTATGAGAATCTCTCGATAATCGGTAAATAATTCAAAATCCTCTTGTAGGTTGTACCATTATTTTGACGTAAAAATAACAGTAGCGTCAAAATAAGGTTAAAGGTTATGTCAAAATAATGGTATCAAAACCTACAACAGAATACATTGGATTATCAAAAAATTCTCACATAATTGAATTTTCCTGTTTGCTTGTTTTTATTTTTATTGACTAGTTTATTTTTTTTACATATGGGATACTTCATGATTGATTTGTATTTATTTTGTTTGTAACCGAGTCTTATCGATGGCCTTTAATCGGTGCGCTGTTCTTGGCCCGAAATATTGTTTGTATCGAATACAGACTTAGTGGCTGTTGCAAGTTTGACTCTGTTAGTCAATTTTACTGTTTTCTTCAGTATCTGTTACAAATTCTATTATGGTTAATTTTTCTTAGATTTCTTTTATTAAAAGGCAGCAGTCAATCTTGCGACTTAGCATCGGTGATTGTCTTAAGGATGTATTGCAGGTACAGTCTGAGATGTATAGGGCATAATTTTCAAAGCGGTGCCAAGTGGATAAAAATTTGTGAGAATGTTCTTTTAGTCTTCCTGATGTGCTACAAAAAAGTAGAAACAAATCCACTAAACGGTTGCTGAGATATAACGATTTTAATTCACTGATTTTAGTAAAAACAGTGATATAAAATCGTTATATCTCAGCAACCGTTTAGTGGATTCGTTTCTACTTTTTTGTAGCACATCAAGAAGACTAAAAGAACATTCTCACAAATTTTTATCCACTTGGCACCGCTTTGAAAATTATGCCCTATACATCTCAGACTGTACCTGCAATACATCCTTAAACGACTACGCGACTGACCATTTATTTTTAATGTTATTACAGCATTTTACTTAATTTTTAAGATCGAAACGTATGTAATTGTATTTATTTTAGTTTTATTACCATCAGCGTTGGCTCTTATTTGCCTTTTAATTGAATTTAGTTGATTATGTATCTAGAGAAATTTATTTTTGTTTAGTTATGTACAGTTATCAGTGTATCTATTTATCTCGATCGAAACCAACTAACCATCAATTTTGGACTTCAAGTTAGTAATATTATTAGCATAACACTAGTAAAAATATATGTTGTTATAATATAGTGATATTAGAATTTTTTAAATTAGAAATAAGTATATTATTGCTGTCTTTCGTGATTCATAGAACCACAAATTATTATACATCTATATATGTTTCCTGAATATTATTATTTTTTCAAGTTCCTTTTTCCTAGTCCAACTTCTTTATTATTTACAAGTTGTTTTATCAAATCTAGAAAAGAAAAACACAATTCAAGCTGACTCCGGAATAGACTTCTCGGAGAAACTTAGGTATCTCAGTATCGTAAGTTTATGTCCGTCCCCGGAAAAAGCGAGACGACGTACAAAGCGGTTTACGGCTCAGCGAGGGTGTCGGAGTGTTTCCACCCCATTTTCAACTTCATTCGAGACTGGATTATCGTTCCGGGCAACGACATTACGCTACGGAGCAGTATTTTTGCGGGCGTGTACCTGCGGGTCCCTGAAAATCCCAGGCTCGTTGTCGGGGTAATTCTATTATTATAGTCGGCTGGAGGATGTTAATCCTTCTATTTTGTGTTTCCTGAAAAGGAATGGCGGCTGCCGACCCGTAATTTCGTCGACGTCCCGCCGAGTGCCATGGTCGTGCCATTATCTAGGTCATTCTAATAGTACTGCATGCAGTGCCCGGAGTGTTGCAAAACTATCGTATTACTCCGGTAACGCTGCAATAAATCAAGTATTTTGTACACTCGGGATAAAGATGAAATTGGAAGGCAGTAGTAAATATTAATTTGATGTAACAACGAACGTAATACATTCTTTTTTTTCTAATTATATAAAAATGTGTGAATAAATTGAAAATCAGTATTTTAATACGTAATCGATATTGCGTAATCAAATTATTATTAAAATATTCGAAAAAATTATGTAAACGCTGACTAGTTTCACTTAAGGAGGTTGTAAGGTTGAAGTGCGTAGTAAAAATATTGTTTTAAAACAATATTTTATTTTAAAATATTATTTAAAACAATATTGATTTAAAATTAAAAAAATATATGAGATGTAATGCAAATAAAATATAAATGTTTAATTTATGTAAAAGTCCTACATATGAATTTATATTGTTTAAGACACACAAATTTTATTATTACTACAAGTATTGGCTTGGCAACGGTGTAGAAATGAAAAATTGAAGTTGGTAGAACTACCATTCTCGATTAACAGAATAGACTTATCGATTCGGATGCCAAGTTCAAGAAAAAATCTAAAAAAATTCACGTGCAACAATTACTTGTTAAAGAAAATTATATTATAAATTTCGTACCAATTCTTAACATTTTTCATTCTCGTTACACCTGCACCCTTCTTAAAAGTGCATTACGACACAAAGAGATTGACGTCATAATACTTAATTTAAATTTTCAACATTCAGACTTTATCTGCAAATTATTCGGATTATATAATGAAAATGACGAGTGAGAAATCAACAAATTCAGCGGCAAATGTAACTTCATCGTGGAGAGCTCATGAGGCAAAAAGTTAGAACAGCAGGATCGCTTCTCTGAACGTTATTTGCCGCGCTAGGAAGTGATTACGCGCGGGGCGGAAATGGCGGGTGCCACGTGACTCTCGGCGTGCCGCATCGAAACAGGCGTCGGACAATAAAGTCGGAAGTCCAGTTTGCTTGAAACCAATCGCGTGTAGCGGACGTCGTAACGACACGACGTGCCCTCGCACTCAAATAACAACAATGCAACAAAACCAGCATGATCTACCGTGCAGTAATTCGAAATTTACGCCGATGCTTATACGAGTACGCGAAAGAGTAAGTGAGAGAGAGAGAGAGAGAGAGAGAAAGAGAGAGAGAGAAAGCGGCCGTTTCGTTACCGGCCATCGTTAAAAACCGCAATGGCCGCCGGTGCGTGCACCCGCATCTGCATGAACGGACGTATCGTACGCGCGAATTCTACCGTGCTAATCAGAATAACGATCGATAGGCGCTTGCCTGCAGCTCCGCCGGGCAGGTCGATATCTACCTTGCAATATGCTGCGGCGAATCAAGCATGACGCGATTCGATTTTTATTGAATACTATAGTGAGAAAGCTCGTCGAGAGCAAGATTGGGAAGGATCCGAACAAATTGAATTCGCGAATAAAAAACTTATACTGTCTGTTATTGATGAATCGCGATATTAAACAGCGCGATTTTTCTGTCGAAAAGTTGCCGAGGTGATAAATGTTAAAGTTGCACCGGATTGTTCGCTTGAGTTGGGAAAATTGAAAATCCAATTAACATCATAAAGATGACTTTGCTTTGTTCTCCAGGTGAAGATTATAGCTGCAGTGGTTGCTTTCTCTCTCTCCGTTATAACAATTAAATCTTTAATCCATTTATGCTAATTTATGTGAGAATAAATTAGCAAGATTGCATAACGCGTTAAAGCTGCCTACCGCTTTCGATACTTTTCTAATCTCTCGGCTTAATTACGTTCTATTTTAAAAGCGAGCATTTATATTCTGATAACTTCGAGTAATTCAATCGCTTTGCTGCTTTGTCCCGCTCGCGGTACTTGTTAATTTGTTAATAATCTAAGATAATATTGATGAAGGACGTAACTGGTAAGATAGTAATCCCTACGTAAGCTCAACGTGAAAGACGCTATTGTGCGCCCGGGTACACCGTCTCTATTAGCAATGGAAACAGGTATCTCACGAATGTCCAGTGATTCTCAAAGTCAATATATCCAGGGCCGGGGTATCGCTAAGCAACTCCATAAATTCGAGACTTAAACTCGCCCATTGATCGCAACGCGTCGCGCCCCTCCCTGCATCCTCCTCAGCATCGTGTTTAAACTATTACGTAGTTATCTTGGGAACTACGTTCATATCCGGTGTTTGCTACTGAGGTTACGTTCGATTACTCCGAGGCGCTATAGACCCGCGGATTCATCTATACATATACGTTCTGGAAACTAGTAAAGATAAATTTGAGACCGCACGAAGTCCCGAAGATCAGCTTAAAGTTGAAGCGCTCCCCCGGACTTCTCGCGCTTTAAGGAAGAAATCCGAAGAATCTATCAATCGTGTGGGATACAAAGTTTCGACCATTTCCGAAGCCGAGGGACTTAAGGCACATTAGAATGTGTGACGGTTCTGAAAAACTTATAGCTGTTAAAGTCGAAAATCTCGATAACCGAGTGGTATTCCTAAATGTCCGGAATTCAATATTGAAAATTGAATCGGTGATTGGAAACGGTCTGAAAGGGTATGGAGACTGACCTTAGCGCTCGTTTCGTCCCTGTTGGGAACAAACGGCTGCACAGGTGCGGTTGTCGAGGGCAACAGCGAAACTGCACCGGACCCGACATTTGAAGTTGGGTCTCGGTGATTTCTGTTATTTCGCTGACGCGGCCCATCCTATTCGTTTCGGCCGGACGCGAACAATGAATTATCAATTTTCTGTCAGCGTCATCAATTATCGTAGAACGCGACGGCCGAGCGAGCGCGCTCGCCGAGCGCGGTTTTTCTGCCGAAATGATCGCATCCCGCGCTCATCGTATCGCGATCGTTCATTAATTAAACCGCCCGGCCAATCAATCGGATACCGGACACGTCGACGGAAGCCTGACACATGAAACGTAAAACGTGCACACAATAATTTTGCTACAAATTTCATGCATATATTTCATTGCAAATCCGTCAGAAATTTCTTTCGCTCCCCGTCGGTGAATATCCTAAAAATTTGTATTATGTAATTAATCGATTCTACTCAATGTGCGATTAATGAACAACTTTATTGAGATCCTTTATTATCGCTTTTCATTAAACTTTTTTTCACGTCTCGCAGATTTTAATCCTGACTGAGAGAGAGAGAGAGAGAGAGAGAGAGAGAGAGAGAGAGAGAGAGAGAGAGAGAGAGAGAGAGAGAGAGAGAGAGAGAGAGAGAGAGAGAGAGAGAGAGAGATTGATTGATTGATTGATTGATTGATTGATTGATTAGGTTTATTTATGCCCAAGCATGAGCTAAAGGGCAAAGGTGCAATAAAAGCAAATAAAACAATATAATACAATAGTAACAAGATATAGTACTAAAAATAAGTAGCGGGAAATATCATGATACGCAGAGCAAGAACTGGTAAGTAACGAAATATAGACAAAAATGTAAGGCTTAAGAACTAACTTAGAATTACGCACGCAATGGTATCATTGCACTGTATAGTAGAGAGAGAGAGAGAGAGAGAGAGAGAGAGAGAGAGAGAGAGAGAAAACGCAGCTTGATTAGCTGCTGTAAGGCACCCAAAAATCCTGCCATAAATTCTACGGAAATCGACGATCGATCTTCGTGCTCGGTAATCAATGGCGGATTGTTTATAACGTTGTTTATCGGTAGAGTCTGTCGAGTGTGTTCCAGCTTTATTCCCCTCATAAATCGCTTCCTGCACCTAGTCTGCGTCTGTGCCACCTGACAAGCAACTAATGTAAACGCGACTCGTGACTGCTAGCGACATTCTCTCGTCGTCGTTAACGAGAGCGCATTTGTTTAAATAATCCACCCTCCCAACGGCCATCCGTGCATATACCTCCTAAAAGTATAGATATATACCGAGCGTGGTACGACCGGCGAATGCGATTTTTAGCTGTTAAAATGCAGAAGACGCGCGTCCCTCGCTTTTTAGATTTTAACTACTTTAACTCCTTCTTCTCGCGGCTTTCACGAATGTTTAACTTTTTAAATTTTTCACCCTCCCTCTCGCCTTTGGATTTAAAGATTCGTTTAAAATTTTCAAACGTTTCCATGCCGCGTAATTTTTCAGCACCTCGAGCTTTTAATTCCATTAAGTTTTGGGGCGTTGCGATTTTATTTCCCGGCTTTTTGGCCTTTTTCCGTGTCTATCGGCGGTTCTCATCGATTTTTCCTCCAAAACTCAATGTACACAAACGCTGTCCTCTTTTAATGTATATCCGTTTTTTCTGCGAACGATTCGATGTACGCGCGACTCGTGGATAAAAATGTAGACGTGAACGAGGGAATCTTGCGCGCGAATGGATTCGTTTGATGTCGAGTACGCCTCGCTCTCTCATTGGGCAATAGTCAATATTGAATTGCCTTTGAAATCCTCTTCTTTCTCTCTCTCTTCGTGTCCATCTCGTCGTGTACCTATATAGACGTGATATCGACTAATACTGCATTTACTCACGAGCGAGTATACTCTACAAAAAAATGGATGCAATAAATTGATGTGCGAACTTGTTCTTCATTGTGAAACAAGTTCGACACGGCTAAGATCAATGTCTATCATTGAGTACCAATTGAGAATTTCTTTGTAAAAAGAAACTTACTACATTTATTTAATTTATTAACTTTTTTAGAACTAAATAGTTATAATTTGTAATTAACATTTAATTAATAATTAACGTTTATAATTAATAGCAGTTTAAAAGCAGTACGGGTTGAGAACGTATGACCCTGAACCACTTATATGTATAAAACGTGTAGCCGCTCGGGCGACAGAATCCGCTCTCGTTCAGGGGACGTACGCCCCCGAAGAAATCGTCCAAGTGCCATAATCCGCGACGGCATTGTGCAGCGGGACGAAGTAATCGATACGTCGTGTCCGATCTGTGGACGGACGCGACGACGACGGTCTCAATAGAGCCCGTACAGGTTGAACGAGAGAAGCCGTTTATAGATGAATCGATTCGGTGCCGACAAAAGCCGGACAAAAGCCACTTCGTCTATACGAGCGTGGGAGCTGAACTTGAGTCGTTAGATCGCTCAACGGAGATTGTGACTCACAACGATGCAGTCCTCATAATTCACGGAGGGGGTGATTGGTGAAGCTGGATCACGCGAAGACGTTTACCTCGGTCGATAAATCGAAAATCTCTTTTAGAAACGTGGACGCGCCCGTGTGAACGACCGCTTAACAACTCGCGGCTATTGGTCAAAGCATTCACAGCTATTGAACAATTCGTCGACGCTTTAGTGGGATTGAAATTTTTCTTTGTTATTCTATCTATCACCAAAATAGACACTAGTGGAAATGATTGGCGTCTTCAGAGAAATTTGAAATAAAATATTAATGATTTAAAAATATAAAAAATTAAAACATATTTATATTTAGTATAAAATCCGTGAAACATATTAAAAGTTTAAAAAAGGAAGAAGAGCCTTATCTGTATCACAGATTTCGCCTAATTTCCAAATTTATACACATATAAATTCGATAATAAGACGCAATTAAAACTTTTTCTTCTTTTTTTTAACCTTTAATATACATCAATGTGTATAATCTACGTGCGCAACACATGTATATGAAGAGAAGTCACCACGCTCGGACACGAGTAATAGGACTGAGGATGTTTCCTGTGATTACAGATTCGTACGTATATCAACTTGTCGCTAGAACATTAACTTGTCGCTTTCCGCACAATCTCACAATATTTGTCGAACAATTTAGTGCTGCGGCCATGCATACTTTAACTTAATCCATATGTAACTCAACCATAACTAAATCTATTTATAACTAAATCAATATATATCAATCTTATAATATCAATCTTATTCGTTTTTCTTTACGTATTGCTCGTTTATAAGCATCGTCACATTTATGCATATATTAAGATCACACATATGGAACCTAGTCAATAGGAACTGGATCCTTGGAGAGCCGTCACGCCTATCGCTTTAAATGGTCCATTACACCGCCGACGGAAGAAGAAGAAACAGAAACAGAGATAAAGTATTATGAACCTGAAGTGTTGGGCGATGCGAAGGATAAGGATACTTCAATAGACGTATGGTCTCTCCTTTTTACTGACGAAAATCAGAAAGTTATTTAGGATATATTCATCCTCAGTCCTATTACTCGTGCGTGGTCGAGCGTGGTAACTTCTCTTCATATACATGTGTTGCGCACGTAGATTATTATACACATTGTATATGATGGGACCTACAGTTTAACGCCGATTCTGAACGGCTATATATTTTTTTTAGAGAAGTGTTTATGCAAGAGTACTCTCGGTGGGTTGCCACTTCTTTCCGAAAGGTGGTGATCGAATAAAAACCGACGATTTTGATCGGATTTGAACACGGATCTTCCGGCTCGCTTGGGCTCACTAGAGCAGCGCACAACTTTCTGCGCCACGATCGCCACAATGTATAACAATTGGCCTAACAGTTTAAAAATTTAAAAGCGACAAGCTAATGATTCGGAGACTTAAAAAGCCGAGCCTTTTTAATTTGAGAACGGGCCTAACTTTTTTTGTTTTATACACTGAGAGCTGAAAAACCGTAATAGTTCCTGTATTTTTGCTCGCTCTAAACTTTTAGTTTTTCTTTCAGTAACCATTACGTACTGCTACAGTAAACATTTTTCCAGTAACCAGTACGGATTTTACAGTAACTATTACGGAACGAATACTGATCGACTGTTAAGGTTTATTTTCTAATCCAGTATTGGATCAGTATTGTATCGTTCCATAACCATTACGATAAAGACCAGTAATGATTCCGGTACAATATTTTAACAAAAAAAACAATTTTTTTTTTGATATTTTAAATTGTTCTTATAATTTTTTTTAAATATTTTTATAGTTTTATTTGTATTTATGGTTTTGCATATATTCTATTTTATTAATTAAAATTACGCATTGTTTAATTTTTGAGAACGCATCGACGGGATTTGAATCTAAGATGTCCGGGGTCGCAACCTAACACGCTAACGCTGAGCTAATCGTACGCTTGTGGTATCTATCATTATAACAATCCATATATTTCTACTCTTTATTAATATTACAGATTTGGCTGTTATGCCACATATTTTTTTCTAGAATTGCTCGTAGAAATCTTTAGATTTTTTTATGTTTATCTATAATTCTTTTACTTAGATTTTCTTAATATATTAAAATTATTTTTAATAAAAAATTAACATTTGTTCCTTAAAAATTTGTCATTTTTATCACGGGAATAATACAATACTTATTTACTATTTTTTATTATTTTTCAATTAAAACTGTAGTAATTTTTTAAGAAAATTTATTAAAAACTCCAAAATAGTATAATATTTTATAAATAGTATTTTTTTAATTGTTTTAAGTATTTTAAGAGCTTGAAAAAAGTATTACTTGATTTCAAAAATGCAGCTCATGCGTACAAGTGTAATCTGTAATAACAAGAAAAATCTTTACGGCTTTCACGCACAAGAATACGCACGAGAATAAAGCGGGGAGCACACACTTCTGCACAACGCATAATGCGTAAGCATAAGAAAATTGATTGGTCCATACACATATGCATATGGAAATAGACCAATTAATTTTCTTATGCTTACGCATTATGCGTTGTGCAGAAGTGTGTGCTCCCCGCTTATAGCTGTGATTTTCCTTTCTCAGCCAACTCGTCTGAACACGTCGCGCTATACTGTCAATTGTCATCGCCAGCGCTGCATTCTACAGTAACTATTCTGAATCATCTGAATCTCGATCTCTGAGGTCGCGCGATAGAATGAATACTAAGAGCCAACAGTAATATGGTTATAGAATCGCACATGATTGAATAATGAAACTCCTCAGTAATTATTTATTTTTTCAGACAATATTGCTCTCAATCTTAGTCTTTACATACTACTGTTTTTCAGCAGGCATTACTTTTTTTCAGTAAGCATCTGTGTATTGAGACTAAAAGTTGAGAATGAACGAAAATTCAGAGATTATTACTGATTTTCGATTCTCAGTGTATAAACGGTTATCTCAGATGATTTTTACACCCCAATTAAAAGTTATTGTTATTAATTACATATTGCATATTTTTTATTGTTCTATAGCTAATTCATTAGTATTTAAGGACATATGTGTACTGATACTACTGATTTACTTAATATTTTCCGAAGAAAATAAAGAAGATCCAAAAAATATTTAAAAAACAAAAGAAGCACACATTAAGCGGCTTATTATGACAGTAGTTCTAAAAAATAAAGATATATTCATTAATCATCAAATGCTTTTGTATTGCAAATTTTGGATAAAAATTGCATATTTAAAGACACGTAAAAAAAGTTATTAAAAAGAAAAAAAATTATTACAATAATGTCCATTTTATAGCAATTTAAAATCAATCTAGTCGCTGCTATACAAAGTCATTTATATTGTGTTTGCTTGTCCAGAATCATTAAAAGTAATTTATTTTTATAATATACTAGCATGCCCCGCCGGGCTTCGCCCCGGAGAACATGTGTATTAAGGATGTATTGCAGGTACAGTCTGAGATGTATAGGGCATAATTTTCAAAGCGGTGCCAAGTGGATAAAAATTTGTGAGAATGTTCTTTTAGTCTTCCTGATGTGCTACAAAAAAGTAGAAACGAATCCACTAAACGGTTGCTGAGATATAACGATTTTAATTCACTGTTTTTACTAAAATCAGTGAATTAAAATCGTTATATCTCAGCAACCGTTTAGTGGATTCGTTTCTACTTTTTTGTAGCACATCAGAAAGACTAAAAGAACATTCTCACAAATTTTTATCCACTTGGCACCGCTTTGAAAATTATGCCCTATACATCTCAGACTGTACCTGCAATACATCCTTAACACACGCAAATAGTCTCTCTCCCTCTCCCTCTCCTTCTCTCTCTCTCTCTCTCTCTCTCTCTCTCTCTCTCTCTCTCTCTCTCTCTCTCTCTCTCTCTCTCTCTCTCTCTCTCTCTCTCTCTCTCTCTCTCTCTCTCTCTCTCTCTATCTATCTATCTATCTCCCCCTCCCTCTCTTCCTCTCTCCCTCTCTTCTTTTCTCCCTCTCTCCCTTTCTCCCTCTCTCCCTCCCGTATGCACGTCGACAACAGCCACATTGTACTTTATATTTTTGTTTATATCTTGTTTGTATATTTATTAATTTTTTTCACGAATTGCCTAAAGCCTTGGCTATGGCATAATAAAGAATCAATCAATCAATCAATCTCTCTCTCTCTCTCTCTCTCTCTCTCTCTCTCTCTCTCTCTCTCTCTCTCTCTCTCTCTCTCTCTCTTTCTCTTTCTTTCTCCCTCTCTCCCTTTCTCCCTCTCTCCCTCTCTCCCTTTTTTCCTCTCTCCCTCTCTTCTTCTCTCTCCCCCTCTCACCCTCTCTGTCCCTCTCTCTCCCTCTCTTTCCCTCCCTCTTCCTCCCTCTCCTTTTCTCTCTCCCTCTCTCCATCTCTCCCTTTCTCTCCCTCTTTTTCTCTCTCTGTCCCTCTCTTTCCCTCGCTCAAATCGGTAACGAAAGACTATACAGTTTACAGCACTCCCCGAGAAATTCTACCCCTGTTTTATATACAATTCTTTAAAATTCGATCAATTATTTCCCGAAAAATTCGTCAAACTTCTGATACCTGCTTCCAAAAAAATCAGTAATGAAAAATTATATACTTTATAGCACTCCCCGGAAAATTCAACCCCTACTTTATGTACAATTCTTTGAGATTCGGTCATTTCGAAACCGGTTTCCAAAAAAGTCGGTAACAAAAAATAGTACATTTTATAGCACTCCCCGAGAAATTTTACTCCTTCTTCATGTATAATTTTTTGAGAATCAATCAATTATTTCCCGAAAAATTTAAAAAATTAAAAAAACCGGTTTCCAAAAAAATCGGTAACAAAAAATTATATGATCTATAATTCTTTGAAATTCGGTGAATTATTTCCCGAAATTAAAAAAATTAAAAAAACCGGTTTTCAAAAAATCGGTAACAAAAAACTATACACATAGTGACACTCCCCGAAAAATTCTACCCTTATTTCATATATTTCAATCAATTATTTCCCAAAAAATTTAAAAAATTAAAAAAACCGGTTTCCGAAAAAATCGGCTATACAAATTATACAGTTTGTAACACTCCCCGGGAAATTCTACCCCTGTTTTATATACAATTCTTTAAGATTTGGTCAATAAATTCCCGAAAAATTGAAAAAATTTTGGAACCGTCTTCCAAAAAGATCGGTAACGAAAAATTATACACTTTATAGCACTCCCCAGGTAATTCTACCCCTGTTTTATATACAATTCTTTAAAATTCGGTCAATTATTTCTCGAAAAATTAAAGAAATTAAAAAAACCGGTTTCCAAAAAATCGGTAACGAAAAACTATACACCCTATAACACTTCCCGGAAAATTCTACCCCTATTTCATATACTTTTGGTTAAAAATCGGTCGAATAGTTTAAGAGTGTATAAAGGACATACATACATACATACATACATTCTTTTTTATATATATAGACTAGCTTTTTCGCTCGCGCATTGCGCGGGCTCAAAAGCTCTTCCTTCTTTTCCCCGAATAGTAATATTTACTCCAAAAAAAATTATTTTTTAAGAGACCTTATATCTGAGGTAGTATACCTGGTTATTCTAATTAGAAAACTGTGAGAGTAGAATAATAATATCACAAATTAAATTGATCATCAAATTTTAAATGCAACTAATGCTAATAAACATATTCTTTCCCAGCAGACATTTTCCCCTCGCTTTATAGTCCAGTCAAATTAGCAAAAATAGAAAAAATAACTGGAAAAAAGCTATAAATTGGTGGAGATCTTTATCTTAGCATACTATTGAACATACTGAAAGTCCGGATCTCTATCTGCAGGGCTCGATCCGCTATCTTGAAAAAAAGGTGCTCTAATTCAGTTTTTCCCTCTTATCTCCGTAATTGTTAATCCTATCGTAATGAAGGTTATTATAAAAAATAAAGCTTATTAAATTCTCTATAAAAAAGGTTCAATACATTTTTTTCATACCTTTAATAGTTTTTTTGTAATACACTGTTGAATATATGGATATTTGTATTTTGTCTCACGCTGTCACAAAAATCAGACTCTCGGTGTAGAATTTGTAAGAAAAAATATAAATAGACAAAAAATATCAATGTGTGCATGATATTTCTCTTACATATGAAAATTTAGCCACTCTTACCATTTAAAATTGTTGTACACGGCTAGTACTGGGGGTAGCATCGTCTAACAAGATTCTTCTAAGCCGTTTCCTGAGGTTGGGAATCTGCAGGGCTATGATCATCATCTCGATCTTCAACATCGATTACGAAAAAATCGTTCTCGTCAAGCTTCCAATGCTTGACAGCTGAAGCTTCCAATAATTGTACCTCATTATATGATGCGTTAAAGCCCAAGCTAGATAGTAACGTCACTAGATTTTTAGAGCCAAATTTCCAGTATAAAAAAGCAGCAACGCTGCTTAAAAGTGTTGGCAAGAAAGATCTTGGCCTAGTCGCCAACTTAATAGCGTGCGCTATTAAAATACATTTTTGTTTGAGCTGCTGCAATGGGGATTTTCTTCCTTTAGCTATAACGTTTTCTAGAAAAATATTGAGGAATTTCGGTATGTAGTCTTTTACATCTGTCAAAAAATTATCGCTTGAAGGATATGCAGACGTGTCGTTGATTTGTGAGCGAATATATCTTCCCGAATTATGGCTGTAGCTGCAGTGACTACTCAAAAGTTCTTCCTGATGTCCATCGACTTTCTTTCGTTCATACCAATAACTCGACAAAATTGTATATCCTTTTTTTTTGGAAACATAGTAATCTTTTTATTTGTTGCTATAACAATCTCGTCACCGTATTTTTTTTAGTTTTCTTAAGAACGGAAGAAAATCGATGAACGCCTTCGAGTACTCACTACAGCTGCAGCCATAATTCGGGAAAATATAATTCGCTCACAAATCAACGACACGTCTGCATATCCTTCAAGTGATAATTTTTTGACAGATGTAAAAGACTACATACCGAAATCCCTCAATATTTTTCTAGAAAACGTTATAGTTAAAGAAAGAAAATGCCCATCGCAGCAGATCGAACAAAAATGCATTTTAATAGCGCACGCTATTATGTTGGTGACCAGGCCAAGATCTTTTTTGTCAACTCTTTTAATCAGCGTTGCTGCTTTTTTGTACCGGAAATATGACTCTAAAAATCTAGTGACGTTACTATCTAGCTTGGGCTTCAGCGCATCATATAATGAGGTACAATTATTGGAAGTTTCAGCTGTCAAGCATTGGAAGCTTGACGAGAACGATTTCTTCGTAATCGATGTTGAAGATCGAGATGATGATTATAGCCGTGCAGATTCACAACTTCAGGAAACGGCTTAGAAGAATCTTGTTAGACGACGCTATCCCCAGTACTAGCCGTGTACAACAATTTTAAATGGTAAGAGTGGCTAAATTTCCATATGTACGAGAAATATCATGCACACATTGATATTTTTTGTCTATTTATATTTTTTCTTACAAATTCTACACCGAGAGTCTAATTTTTATGACAGCGTGAGACAAAATACGAATATCCATATATTCAACAGTGTATTACAGAAAAACTATTAAAGGTATGAAAAAAATGTATTGAACCTTTTTTATAGAGAATTTAATAAGCTTCATTTTTTATAATAACCTTTATTACGATAGGATCAACGATTACCGAGATAAGAGGGAAAAACTGAATTGGAGCACCTTTTTTTCAAGATGGCGGATCGAGCCCTACAGATAAAGATCCGGACTTTCAGTATGTTCAATAGTATGCTAAGATAAAGGTCTCCATCAATTTATAGCTTTTTTCCAGTTATTTTTTCTATTCGCTATATTTTGATCTAATTTGACTGGACTATTAACCCCTTTCCAAAACCCTCTATGGGCTAATTTATTATATAGTAGACGATGTTTTTTTTCCCGAATAATAATATTTACCCGCAAAAAATTTTTTTGAGACCCTTTTTAGACTTTTGTATGAAAGCCCTTTTTTTATTTTTTTTATTTTAATTTTTATTTTCTTATATTAATTTATTCTTCATCGACATTATCCTTGAAAAATTAGACAAATTTTAATACCGGTTTCCAGAAAATTGGTCCATTAATAAATAAGTAGTTCGCGGTAAGACAGACAGACATTAGAAAAATTTTGGAACCGGTTTCCCAAAACCGATTTCCCAAAATAACATTTTTTGTAAAAAATAAAATTTTTTTGAAAAAAAGAACTATAACAATTATGTATATTTCCCGAAAAATTTCGAAACTAATTTAAAAAAATAATTCTTTAAGATTCGGTTTAAAAATCGGTAACAAAAAATAATACACATTGCCATCCCTAGAAATATCTACCCTCTCTATTATTTTCATGAATGCGGGATATCTTTTTGAACATATATTTATCCTGTTTCATATATAATTCAATTGCAAACATACATACACACCAATTCACAAAAATACTATAATTTAAAAAATATCATTTTTTTATCGACTAAAATTCAATTCCGTCGTATACAATTCTTTGAGATTCACTCAATTATTTTCTAAAAAATTGGAATGTAACCAATTTCCAAAAAAACGGTAACAAAAAATTATACACTTTATGGCACTCCCCGGGAAATTCTACCCCTATTTTATATACAATTCTTTAAATTTCGGTCAATTATTTCCCAAAAATTGGAAAAATTTCTGATACCAGTTTTCAAAAAAATTGATAACAAAAAATTATACACTTTATGGCACTTTCCGGGAAATTCTACTCGTTTTATGTACAATTTTTTAAGATTTGGTCAATTATTTGCCAAAAAATTGGAAAAATTTCGGATACCGCTTTTCAAAAAGATTGGTGACGAAAAACTATACAGTTTATAACACTCCCCGAAAAATTCTACCCCTGTTTCATATATAATTCTTTAAGATTCGGTTGAAAACTGTAGATTTGCATAGCGGACAAACATACAAACATACATTCATTTTTATATATACTAGACATCATAGACGCGCGCTTCGCGCGCGCTATTTAGCTTTAATATTACACACAACTGTCAAAATATGCTATGACAGCCGCTCACGAACTTAGCGCAGCAACAGAATCAATCAGCATCGCGGAAAAGAGCCAACAAAGCAATTCGAGACTTTCGAGAAGACTTCGAGAGATGCGAGTATCGATTTAACATGTCTTTTTTTAGAAAGGATAGAGATGTTTATTATATTACAATAGAAGTTGCGAATAAAGTATTTTTAAATAAAAATAAATATTTATATTAGAACTTAATTCTTCCGAAAATTTTTTATGCATAATCAGATTGAGATATAATAGATATATACAAAAATATTATATTTATTATTAACGGAACGTTTTGCATTATATAATGTAGGCTATTAAATTATTTTTTGTAGTGCGCGCGCTTTGAGGGCCTGGCAACAGCGTGCGATAGCGAGCGCCTCTGCGCGATGCGTTTTTGCGCGATGCGTTTTTGTTTTTCCAGGGATTGCTCGTGCGACCCGATCGTGCGGCAGTACGTTACAGAACATCTCAGACGAAGGAATAAAGACAATTCCACGGACCTGACTGCATTGTATTATTGAGTGTACCCCCACAGTTTCAGAAGTGGGATTAGTGTATCACACCCACATAAGTGAGACGGACGGAGAACGTGATCGACGAACGGTCTTCGAGAATCTTCGAGAATCCGTTGAATCCGAATATTCGAGAAAGTGCCGTATTGTATTGTCTCGGTCGCGCGTGGTGAACAGTAACAGTATAGTTGTTGTACGTTGTATATTGCATATCTCAGTGCGTTATGGATAAGCTGTCGGAACTCAAGGTCCCGCAATTGTTGCAAATTCTAAAGGATTTGGGCCTATCGACCATTGGCTTGAAAGCCGAATTGATTGCACGACTGTGGATTCCGAATTATTGTTACAAGCCATAGACAAGACAACGAACGAAATGACGATCGAGCCAGAGGACGAGTCTTTAGTGCCGCGACAAGGAGATATCGCGACTGCTAGCACGAGCACGAATGCGAGTAGAGGAAGAGAGAACAGTGATCTAGTGCAAAGAGAACTTGAACTATTAAGGCGCGAAAACGCAGTGTTACAAAGAGAATTGCGGTTGGTCGGAAGTGATGGAAACAACGAACCGACAGCCACGACACGCGCGCCAGCGGCTTCGGCAGTACGAATCAAAGAAATCGGTGAGCTGCTTGCGGATTTCACGGGCGATAAAGATACATTCGACACTTGGAAGGGACAAGCCGAGATATTGCTCACGACGTATCGATTGAACGAAGACGCGATGAAAATATTGTTAAGTTCACGTCTCAAAAAAAAGGCGCAGGAGTGGTTTCACTCAACGCCGACACATCTTCAATTGACTGTTCGTGAATTGTTCGAGCAGATGGATCGTATGTTCAACAATAGAAAGAGCAAACTGGAAATGAGAAGAAATTTCGAGAAACGTTCATGGCAACAAGCAGAGAGTTTCCCGACATATTTTCACGCCATGACAGTGTTGGCAAACAAAGCTTCTATTGCACGAGACGAATTGGTGGACTATTTAATCGACGGAATACTAGATAGCCGCATGAGGGATCAAGCTCGTATACAGCAATTCAGTACCGAAGACGATCTATTGAAGGCCTTCGCGAACATCTCACTCCCATCACATTCAAAAGGATTCCAGCACAAGAAGGAGGGCAGAAAAAGCGGATCGACGAAGCGATAAAAAAAAAGAAGAGCCAAAGGACAAGACGACAGTGCCACGCGAAAAACGCTTACGCTGTTTCAATTGTAGTGAATTTGGTCACGTGTCAAGTGAGTGCACGAAACCGGCACGAGAGAAGCGGGATCATGCTTTCGATGCGGGAGCAAAACACACATGATCAAAGAATGCCGCGAAGAGACGAGGAAAAATCCGCCGTCTCCTGAAGAGACTGCGCATGTTGTTCAAGCGAATGGTAACATTGAACCGTTTATGATAATTGTAAAATACGCGATTACCGATAGTTGTAACAATGTTTGTAATTTTACCATTAGCGCAATGATTGATACGGGTTCGCCTATTTCATTGATTCGAGAAGATTATGTACCGATTAGCGTTCGTAAACCTATCCCGTCGGACCTAACGTCATATTATGGTATTAATAAAACAAAGATAAATATTTTAGGTATATGTAAACTTGATTGCATTATAAATAACGCCCCGGTAGATTTAACATTTTACGTAGTGCCGATAGAAACGATAACGTTTGCCGCGATATTGGGACGTGATTACATTTTACTTCATAGTCGTGACGTATCGTCATTAATCGCAGACGATAAAGACAAGAATAAAGTAATCCCGATAAACGAAAGTGAGCAAACGGAGAAATTTAACGATATTTTAGGGATAGATTGCGCATCCGAAACGACAACAGCGATTGAGAAATTGAATATAAACCCGCGATTAGAATATCCCATTGGTGAAAAGATAAAACAATTAATTGTGAACGAATATTTAGAAAATCGAGCAAGGAATGAACCTCCTCTTCCATCCGATACTGAATTGGTAATAAGTTTGAAGCATAATCAGCCGATCAGTTATCGATCGCGTAGACTTTCATACTCTGATAAACAGAAATTGCAGGAAATCTTGAATAATTTGTTGAGAGACAATATTATTAGGCCGAGTAATTCTCACCTTATGCAAGCCCCATTGTACTTGTTCATAAAAAGAATGGAGAGTTGCGTCTTTGTGTCGATTATCGCGAGCTTAACAAAATAACGATAAAGGATAATTACCCTACACCGTTGATCGACGATCATTTAGACAGGCTGCGTGATAAACAGTATTTCACATGTCTTGATTTACGTAATGGATTTTATCACGTTAAAATTGCAGAGTCATCTGTAAAATTGACAGCTTTCATTACACCTCTTGACAATTTGAATATTTGCGTATGCCATTCGGATTGACGAATGCACCGAGAGTTTTTCAGCGATTCATTAACAATATCTTTTCAGACTTAATTCAACAAGAGAAAGTATTACTCTATATTGACCGACATATTGATTGCTACAAAAGACATTGATGAGCACATGGAGATTCTCCGAGAAGTTTTGAATCGTGCCGCTCAATTTTATTTAGATTTTCGATTTGACAAATGCTCAATTTTACTCCAAAAGATTAATTATTTAGGATACATAATTAATAAAGATGGCATACAACCGGGTACAGAAAATGTTGACGCGATATTAAATTATCCGTTACCTCGGAATATACGCGAAGTCCATCGATTTATTGGAATAGCAAGTTTTTTTCGATTTATTAAAGATTTTTCTCGCATTGCGAAACCACTGTACGATCTTTTGAAAAAAAAGCAAAATTTCAGTTTGAAGAGAAAGAATATATCGCATTTAAAACTTTAAAAAACTGTTTAGCGTTACGCCCCATTTTAGCTATCTATTCTCCTAAATTAGAAACCGAGCTTCATTGCGACGCGAGCTCAAGTGGGTTTGGAGCAATCTTAATGCAGCGACAAATAGACAACACGTTAAAACCCGTATTTTATTTTAGTAAACGTACCACGAATATCGAAGCAAGCTATCATAGCTTCGAACTTGAATGTTTGGCAGTAATTTATGCGATAAAAAGATTTCACATATATTTAGCGGGTATTCGATTTAAAATTTTTACCGATTGCGACAGTTTTAGGTTAACCTTAAGTAAACAGAATGTGAATTCACGTATTTCAAGGTGGGCATTGTTTTTGCAATCATACGATTATAGTATCGAATATCGTCCCGGATCAAAAATGTCGCATGTTGATGCGCTTAGCAAATGTTACGCTATATTAGTTTTAGAGAGAAACACTTTTGAGCGAGTATTATCAATAAAACAGGATCAAGATTCGACGATTCAAAGAATACGCGAACAGTTAGAAGCCAAAGTAAATTCTTCAAATTGCGCGACGGATTAGTGTATTGAAAGACCAAAGACGGCAAATTACTTTTTTATGTGCCCGAGTGTTTAGAAAATAATGTGATACGCACTTGCCACGACGATATAGGTCATGTTGGTGCAGGGAAAAAGTTATAGAATAGTATATTGTGTTACAAGTGCAGAAAGTTGGCTATTGGTTACGAGCGCGGGTAGGCGCACGAGCCGAAGGCGAGTGCATTTACCCGCACGAGCAGTCTTAAAGAAGGACTTGCGGGGGGTCATTTCTCCCAACGAGAGGGGGCGAAGCCCAAGTCGAAAGTTGGGCGCAGGCGGGGAAGGGGTAACGGGGGGAGGGGCGGAGCCCCTCTCCCCGCCTATGATAAAGCAACGTTTATTTCAGGAGCAAACATGATGTTAGGTTTTCCGGCTCGTAGCTCGAGGGAACGGTACCGGCACATGCCGGGCTTCCCGACGATCCGGGTTTCGTTCCCGGAAGACGCGATCCCGACGACGCGACGGACGACTTATCAATCGTCCTGGCGTGCGAATCCGCGCGACATACGTGCACACACATACACACCCGCTACGCGACTTCTCGATAATTTCGGGTACACGAAAAATTTTACATTGAGTCGATCTCGGTTTCTGGCGTTTCTGAGGTTATGTCTGAGTATCGCTGTGGTAATTTGCATCAATTCGCGTAGTTGAAGTTGAAGAATCTTAACGACATCTCGCAGCGCACGGAAACACGCGTAGTGTTTCGATACTAGCCACGCTATTGGACGGAGATGTGGCGACGCTAGCTACGCTATTAGATGAAAATCTCCGTCCAATAGCGTGGCTAGCGTCGGATTGAAAAAAGTAAGGAAAGTGTTGGCAATGAGTCGTGTGAAAAGTACTTTTCTAGTAAGATTTCCCGCACACGTGCGTAAATATAGTGAGAAATTTCTCGTGTGTGCAATTGGTTATTTCGTGCACAGATGGCGCGCAAGAAATGGGCTATATTTTCGACGCATGTGATATAAATAACTGTTATTATACATTATTATTTATTTATTATAAACATATAAATACTTATAATTTTATTTTTTATATTATTTTGAACTTATGATATATTATACTCTTACCATACTTTATTAATGTTTGTAACGTAAACGGTCACTTAGTATTACTTGTATGTACATCCCAGCAGTTTAATAAATTTGTACTATAAAAGTACAGGTCCTAAATTTTTTCTATTATGCGGATTAGGTTTCGAAATCTTCGAAAGATAGATATGGATTTTCGATCGATAAAAAGAGTTACTGTGGTACATGAGGTTCTGCACTTTTTCGACTGGGATGTTTAAATCATTCAAGTGCCATTCTCTTAAAGAGCTTTATGTTTCACAAATGTAAAAAATGAAGATGTTAAGAAATTCGAGTAATAAAAGTTTAATATGTTGAAACTCAGAGACTGTACAAGAATTTAACAAAAAGTCAATAGCAATTTCAAGAGTTGAAAATCTGTTGAATTGGAGGGACAAGAGGACAAAATCGCAAATCTGACTTTTCAAACATGAGAAAAACATGAAAGGAGCTTTTTTAAAAAGGCGTGTTTTCCGTAAGTAATGTTGAATAGAATAGTTTCAAGAATTACTAAGAAAGCACATTTTGTAGCTTCCATTCGATCGTCATTCTCATCTATCAACATTCAATTTCTCTTCCCCGATAGTCGTCTACGCGCTCTACAGCGGGATCCTTTTGGTAGTCTGACAAATGGAAGCTCGGTCGCAGCGCACGGGCGAGAGGACCAGGAACGTGGAAGAAAGTCGCCGAGTGGAGCGAACATTTCTCTCGCGATGAAGAATGTCCAGAATAATTTCCCTGGGTTCTCTGAAATAATTTTACCCGGTCCACTTTGTGTCGTTGGTCGCGGTCGCGGCGACTCTGCCGTTGTCGTCGCTGTTTTACACGCTCGCTGAGAACGTTTTAAATCCTGCCTCTGGATTTACCTTCCTCTTCCTTCCCGGCGTTCTTCCCGCCGCGAGAAGAAGGATGGCCTGAGAGCCGCCGGCAAAAAGTTCCGACACTAAGTGTGTCTGACGTTACTCTCTTGTTTCTCCTTTATTGTGCATAATGCGCCACTTCCCTTCCCTCTGCAAACTTTACCTCGCAAGGTCGCATAGGTCCTTGGATATGTCCAAGGAGAGATTGCTTGCGTGAACGAGAATCTCCAAAAAGGAGATTAATCCTTTAAGTATTTTATTCTTGCGGGATATATGCAAGAGTTTACATAAAGTGAAAGCAAACTAACTAAAACAATTTCCGGTCAAAGACATTTTGAGAATATTCGTATCGTGTAAACAAAGAAATTCAATAAAAACATGAAAAAGAAACTATAAATGAAACATTTCCAAGTATTGTGTATTTTGAATTTAATTTTATCATCAAGTTTATTTTATTTTTAAAAACAATTACAAGTATTTTTCTGATAAATAGATAAATACATCAGATCGATATATATAATTCAATTTTGATCCGAAGAAAGCAAATTCAGTGGCAATTCAAAGAAATTCAATGACGGAAATCCTGTCTTTTTGTCTCAGATAAAACGAAAAGATTTGTCCGGGGAAGCGGATTCGTTAGCGTGACGCAATAAAAGGATTTACGTGAGCGCGATCCGCGATTTGTTTCCCAGAAAAGTTGTGGGAGATTTGATGCACTCTGTCAAGATCCGGCGGAACGAGAAGTGATCCCTGTGAAAAATTCATTTAATCCTACACCACGGGGCGTACCGAATGCTCGCGCCGGTTAATCTTGCACAAAGTGAGAAAACAAGGAGAGAGATCCTGGCAGGACTCGGTCACGACCGCACTCGACTTCGGCTTAACCCCGGCCCTCCAGGGGCATGCTTCCCCAGCAACTGCATCTCCGTAACCCGGATTTGTCCTTTGTCCTACGGGACCCGGCCACGGGAAACGCCGCTGCCGCGAATGCGAAATTCCTGACCCAGTTGTGTTTTTCAAGTATTCTCAAATAATGGTTCAGTCAAAATGTAAATCGAGTAGCTCGTCCACGATTAACCGTACTTGAAATAAGCGTATTCCAACTGTTCGTATCATTCGTCGAAAAATGCTGTAATTTTAGAATTTTTTATTTTAAAGCTTACGTGTCCGTAGATTTGTGCGTGAAGTCTGTACGAGTCTCGGTCTTCGATGTCTTTAGGAAGCGCAAATTTGCGTATTGGAAGGTATTGTCGAGGGCCCGCGTATTGTTTCCCCGGTAACTTAGAGAAACGGCTATTTTGCGCGCTCAGCATAATGGAAATCCTGGAATATAGTTACTCCCTTAAGTACCTGTAGAATAAGCTTTCGCAAAGGTGCAACAACCTTCCGTTACGCCAACTAATTTAAATCCCCCTCTCTCTTTCTCACGCTTCACATTACTCTTCGTTTCTCTCTATTCTATCGAGATCTCGCTACGAAAGCTAAATAGATACGTATTTATTATTCATTGTCGTCTCGGAATAGTTATTTGTGTAACAAGTGCGGGAAGTTGAGAATTTGACACGGGTGCGGAGTGACGCACGAGCCATCGGCTCGTGCATCCACTCCGCACGCGTGTCCAAATCTCAACCCGCACGTGTTACACACACTATTTTATATCACAAGTGCGTTTAAAGTTTAAAAAAGGACTTGCGGGGGGTTATCTTCTAACGAGGGGACAAAGCCCCCCGGGTAAGGGGGTTTGGGGGGGCGAAGCCCCCCGAGTCGAAAGTGGGCGCAAGCGGGGAGGGGGGCGCGGGGGGAAAAGGCTCCGCCCCTCCCCCTGCCTATGATAAAGCAACGTTTATTACAGGAGCAAACATGATGTTAGGTTTTCGCCGGCTCGTAGCTCGAGGGAACGGTACCGGCACGTGCCGGACTTCCCGACGATCCATGTTTTGTTCCCGAAAGACGCGATCCCGATTCGCCGGCTCGTAGCTCGAGGGAACGGTACCGGCACGTGCCGGGCTTCCCGACGATCCGCGTTTCGTTCCCGGAAGACGCGATCCCGACGATGGACGACTTATTGATCGTCCTGGCGTGCGAATTTGCGCGACACACGTGCACACACATACACACCCGCTACGCGACTCTTCGACGATTTCGGGTACACGAAAAATTTTACATTGAGTCGGTCTCGGTTTCTGGCGTTTCTGAGGTTATGTCTGAGTATCGCCACAGTATAAGTAAGAACAGTAGTTCACTCCCCTAAGAAGTTGGTAAATCTTCTTCTTCTTTTATTAAATTGGCTCCTGCCGCTAATCCGCAGAAGGCCAACATTTGCCACTGTTTGATTAACAAAGTCTGAAACTCGTTGCGTAACAAAGTCCGAATGGAAATTATCAAAAAACTGAGTGGAGATCAAGGCCGACAGTAACAGTCGCAATACTCAAAAAAATTTCTCCGGATAGAACACGTCCGAACACGTTAAAACGTGTCGTCCGTGAAACACGTCCGAACTTGTTGCTTCTCAACGACCGATAAGAAGTTGGTAAATGAATACGGCGATTCGCACAATCAATAACATAGCGGCTGTCATCTGACAGTTCATTTGGTTAGATACATCAGCGCGTCAGTTGTATTGTATTTGTATTTATTTAAAAAAAAATTTTAAATAGAATTATAATGAGTAATAAAAGTGGTTATCGATGTGTATTTAAAGATTGTGGGATCAAAGGAAACTTTATTCCGATTTCCGAAAAATTCAGAAAGGTATATACGTATTCATTATGACAAATACATAAATACGTTAAATACACATAAATACATAAATATATTAACACATTATTACATAAATAAATATGCTATTTGTATATTATGTAATAAGATACATAATCAATAAATACATTTAAAAAAATTAATACCTAAATATATTATATAATACATTAATATATCAGGACATGAATGCATTAAATATATTAATGTATTAATATGTATTTATGTATTAATTATTTCAAATGTATTTATTGATTATGTATCTTATTACATGTTCGGGCGCGGAGTAGTTTCACGCCGAACTGATTTGCCGGGATCGCTCAGAGAGAGCGAGAGGGATAACTGGCGGGAGCGAGACAGCGCAAGGCGTAATGAAGCAAGGAAGGAGCAAGGAAGTCCAGACTCAGATCTGGCTGAAGCACACACGTATAAAGGGCAAATAATGCACCGTTTTAATATTTTGGTCACTCCAATGGCACCGTGTATTTTAACTAGCAGTTTGTGGCGCGTACAAAGTTCCCGCGCCACTTGCTCCGATTTCACACGCACAATGTAGCTGAGACTGAAGTCGCTCGGTCTTATTCGATTTCGGCGCAGAGAGTACTCGCTCGAGACGTAACCAGACTGAGCCCGCTGGCTCCGGATTCCAACACGAGAGAGAACAGCGCGATGCTCTTATTGGTTGTTGATTCCGCGATCGCACGTGTCACGCTCCGCTAACGTGTCAAGATGAATAGAACCATGCGGCCAGCACGGCAATACAGAAACGAGACGCTTTGCCGAACAATAAATATGTATTTAAGCGAAATACTTGACTAGACGAAACATGAATTTGACTCAAAATCATTACACGTTACTTATAACATAAAACTAGATTCATAAACATCTGACAATAAAATATAAATTGGTTTGTCAATCCTGAACATTACATAATATACGAATAGCATATTTATTTATGTATTAATGTGTTAATATATTTATGTATTTATATGTATTTAACATATTTATGTATTTGTTATAACGAATACGTACCTTTCTGAATCTTTCGGAAATCAGAATAGTTTCCTTTGATCCCACAATCTTTAAATACATATCAATAACCACTTTTATTACTCACTATAATTTTATTTAAAAAATTTTTTTAAATAAATACAAATACAATACGCGCCGATACATAAAATACAGTAATAAAAATATGCTATTATGTAATAAGATAATAATTAAATAAATACATAGAAAAATTAATACATTAATACATAAATAAAATGAATAAAATGTGTCGTGACATTTTTGCTTCAAATATTTAATTAATATCTATCTATGTATATTTCTTATATTTTTTTCATTTCTTATATAATTATCACACAAGCGGTTTTTATTATTTAAATAAAATGCGCATATATTTTTTATTTATGTGCATGTATTGTGACATTTTTGCTTCGAATATTTAATTAATATATATTTCTTATATTTTTTTTACATCTTATACAATTTATCAAGCGGTTTCTAATAAGCGGTTGAAATAAAACACGCTCGCACAATCAACATCATGGCGGACGTTTGCCACGAAGAACAAAGGCTTCGACACGGAGTGAACCTATACTGTTCTTACTTATACTGTGGTATCGCTGTGGTCTTCTTCTTCTTCTTTCCTGGTTATTGGCACATGCGTTCCTTTTCGGATGTTGCGTCGGCCATTATACAATTCTAATGCTGTATTTCAGACTCGATATATTAAGAAATAACAATGCAGACAGTAACAGTCGCAATACTTCAAAAAAATTTCCGTCCGGACAAAACACGTCCGAACACGTTAAAACGTGTCGTCCGCGAAACACGTCCGAACTCGTTGCTTGCCCACTCGAGACTGTATCGCTGTGGTAATTCGCGTCAATTCATCAACACGCGTAGTGTTTCGCGTAGTGCGTCGCGAGATGTCGTTAAGAACATGCGAGTGTGGCGATGCTAGCCACGTTATTGGACGGAGATGTGGCGATGCTAGCCACGCTATTGGATGAAAATCTCCGTCCAATAGCGTGGCTATATAGCGTCGGATTGAGAAAAGTAAAAAGAGTGTTGGCAATGAGTCGTGTGAGAAGTACTTATCTAGTGAGATTTCTCGCACACGTGCGTAAATATAGTGCGTAAATGTCTTGTGTGTGCAATTGGTTATTTCGTGTACAGATGGCGCGCAAGAAATGGGCCATTTTCGACGCACATGTGATATAAATAACACATTATCTCAGATCACGAAATTTTCGAATTCGTGTATCCCTGACTACTCAAAATTCTTATATTTAAATTCACTGATCGCTGAAATCTTTCAGTTCTTGCATTTAAATCTTTACGTAAAGATCTTGACATTCTATTCTCCTGTTAAGGTTTTATTAAAAAATATAAATTCTTCAAGAAAGTTTTAGTTAGAAGAAATAACTTTTTTTAATATTATACCAAAAATTATTTTCTTATTGTAAACATTATTATACACAATTTTTAATTTTCCGAACTTCGAGGGGATATCGAAGGTATTTGTAAATATATATATATATATATATATATATATAAATTCAAATTTCTAAACTTATTTTTTCCTTTTGCTCTTTTACTTTTCAAGCGTCACGTCATGAAAGCCAACATATATATTATTCATCGGTATTTTGCGCCTCAACATCTTTCCCAATGGGCGATTTTGCATTGTACACGTCGTCGGCACCTAAGCGCGGTGACCCCGGCGAGCCCGCGTGCTCGTATCCGGCGACGACTGTTTTACGTGAAATAGGAAAATCCGAGAATAAAGCAATCTCTGCCCCGTCAGCGCTCCGTGACTGCGTCCATGATTGCCGTTTTCAGGAGGACCTAGTAACTTGCTGGGATATCGTTCTCCGACTTCCTCCTTTCCTCCCCCCGCTTTACCGCCACCGTACGGCCGGGTTACGCCACCGGTTTTCTCCACACCTAACATCCCTTTCTTTCTCCTCGTCTCTGGCCCCGGACGCCAGACCCTCTCTTAATCCGCGCGGCCCGGCACTTCATTCTCCCGGAACTTCCACAGACGATTAGAGAACATGTCGATCGCGCTCTGCACACTTCATTGGCGGAAATCTCGACCTGGCCGCTATTGTTGCGGCTCTTTAACCTAAAAGTCAATCCACTCGGAATCGCATTGTCTTTCAATAAAACCCGCCAAACGTATCAATACGAGGTCTACAATGTTTTCTAATTCTTAATTAATTCTTTTCTTTCTTTTTCTTGATGTACTAATTTTTTTCTTCCAATCCAATGTTTAAATTAGCGATGTGTTTTGTTATAAATAATAAAGTCGTCGTTGTTATCTCATTAAGGTGAGATAATAAGGACAAAAAATTGTTAGTACCCTTTTAAGCAAGGGACGTCTTTCTCTCTCTTTCGAGATTAATAAGAAAAACCTTCGGAGTAACAGAGACATTGCTGAACTGACATAACATTTTCTCGAGAATATATAATACACGTTGTATCCTCCCGCGTGCCAGCAATTATTGCGTTGTTGAGTCCTTTGCACATCCTTTTCCCGTATAACAGCAATCGCGAAAGGGCCATTTTCTTTGATGTTATGTCGCTATATAAACGTATAACGACTCCATAAAAGCATTTTAGAGGATGAATGTCCATTTACTAATCCCGCGAAGTTGCAAATTAACACCTTTTCACTTCAGGTCGTTATTAATTTTGCGAGTTTGTTATTCTCTAGTTTAATTTTAATAAAATCAAATTTCGCGAGTTTGTCAGTTTTTACGGCGCATGAGATATATTTCTAAAACAATAAAAGAGAATTCAAAAGGAGTGGTTTTTGGCAACTGAATATCACAATACATCGCGCGATGATGTATGAAGACAGAAATCGCCAAGCCGTGACGGTCTGGCGGACATTTTTAATCCGACAAAAGTTTGTGAATTACGCTTAGCTGGCGCGCGGCGCGGAGTGTCTAGATAGAAAGAGAAAGGAGAAGCAAAAAGGATTATGTTCCCTCTAATGGCTCCTATTCCCTTAGTCTTCCCGCTTCACTCATCCGTTTCTTTTCCTTTTTTTCGTCCTCTCCTTCTTTAAAGCCGCGAACATTCATTAAAAAAGTCTCCTCCCAAGAACTCCGGGGGTGAAGACCGAATACCGAATACAGGAATGAAAATGGGACAAGAGGTTCGAGAGGGAGAGGGATAGGAAAGGGTGGCGCAAGGCGGACAAGGGAATTGGAGAAAGAAATTTTTTACTGCCTGCGGCACGAGACCTCCTTCGAGGACCTCTGTCGTTCTTATCCCGCATCCCCTCCTGGCTTTCCACCAGTTCTCACCCTCTCGTGTCTTCCTCATCCCCACCCATTCGCGGTACAAAGCTGCGAGATCTCTTTGCGCATGCTGAGACTGACGTTTTATATGACTGCGGGGTTGGTTGCACTGGAAATAATTATGCCGGCGTTAAGCGCGACGCCACCCCCTACCCCCGCGGTGGAAGGACCTCAGAGGGTGAAATCATCCTTATAACGGAGCAGATAAAGTCACCGCGAATATTTCTGCGCTTTATAATTTAGTGCGACTTTCGTGCATTTTTCACGTCACGGATATTCGGAGATTTTCGAGTCAAGAAGAAACATGTGGCTACCTGTTTGAAAATAGAACTTTATCGATGTAACATTTAATCTGTTGTTAATATTTGTTAGCGTTATTAGTGAATTAGTTAACATTAATACATTTGTTTATAATTATGTAATGTTTCAATTACAATATTATGTAGTAGGTATAAACGCAATATTACAGTTATCATATTTTTTTATAATATATAGTATTTTATAATAATATTTTTTATAGTATTTTGTATAGTATTTTGTAATAGTATTTTTTAAATCAATATTCAGGTTGTGATATTATTTCAATATTATTTATCGAAACGTCGTGACAATTATAATTAAAGATAGCCAGTTAGGTCGAATAAAAAAATCGTTAATATTATTTTTATACATATTTTAAAGACGCAAGAGAGAGGATACGTTCAAAAATAATCTCGTCCAGTTCGACATGATCGTTTTGCGTCGCTAAAGTGTCATTGCGATCGATAGAGGCGACCCGCCATCTTCCTCGCGATCGTTCCCGCAAAAATCGGTGACTCGTTTTCCGCACGCTATGCGCTAGGCGGTTAGAGCCGCGGAATGTTGCCGCGTATTAGCATAACAAGATTCTCTCGTGCACGTAATGCGAGGGCGGTTGGGGGAGGGAGGGAAGGGCGCAGGGACGTAGGGCGCACCCGGCGATCTATTCCCTTTCCCCGCCACTCTTAGATTTGCATGGCCCATTTAAATGCAATTTCTTTTCCCTTGATCGAGGAATTACGTGAATACGCAATCCGTCCAGCCGCAAAGTTCGCGTGTACTTCCCGCCGTAGGATTAAAGGGACTCGTGCTTGAAGAGCCCCGAAGTCCGGGAGAGGAAAAGCGATTTTATAACCTTTTGGTGGAGACCCGGGTTACTTCTTCTATCGGTATATTGACCGCATCCGTTCTCATTCTTTTAGCTAAAGATCAAAAGATGCGAACAACTTGAACTGCAATTACTATTTTTTCTCTCTTTCTCTCTCTCTTTCTCTCTCTCTCTTACCAAAAATGTACTAGAGGCTTTGGACGTTCCGAACTTGTCATGCCATATTCTTGGCGTTAGGGCTGTTAAGAAAGTGCTGTCAGCGACTTCCACAGTTGTTACATCTTCTAGCTCGATTATTGTCACCTTGGCCTCGAATGCCGTTCGCGATATTGTTATTTCTAAAAAGCGGGCAAAGGATGTACTCAAAAGGAAAGACGTATGCGGTGGTCACTCGGATCGTCACATTTACGTCAATGAGTTGTTATCCAAGAGCACTTATGACATATATTACAACGGGCTAAGAGTATTGCTAAGGATAGGTCATATAAGTATGTCTGGGTAAGGAACGGCCAGATATGTGTTAAGTATTCCGATGGTGAACCTGTTATCCATATTGATTCCAATACTGATCTTGCTAAGCTTGTCTATCGTTCGGCATAATGTAACATGTAAATTTTCTTATCTGTATTGCTCAATTTAATGCTAATTCCCTTTGTGGACATATCGACTTGCTTGCACATAAAATTGGATAACATCAATTTTGGTATAGAGCTTCTAGTGCTTTCTTACCTTGTTATTAGTTGTAGATTGTGATGCGCTTTAGTTCTTAGTTTAGTTTTCTATACACTATTTAGTTCGCTTAGTATTACTTGCTTCTCATATACTATTTTCATCGTACTTATTATTAGTTAAGTTGCGTTAGTTCTTAGTTTTTATAGTGTATATTATTGAAATTGGTTATATTTTATTGCGTCATACTCAACATCCTATCAATTGTTTGTATGCTAGATCATTGGTTGCTCGCCTTATGTGAGAAAGCATGCACATGCTTTGAAATTATAGTACTGTATTTCTATCAAACTCACATCAACTTCTGTCTTTAATATTTCGCTCTTGTTTACATCATGTGTATCTTTGTATTATGCTTTGTAATTACAGTACTGTATTTCTATCAAACTCACATCAACTTCAGTCTGTAGCCTTGCTTGGGCATAATAAATTATATGTATCTATCTATCTATCTATCTTTTTCTATCCTGTAAACAGTTTTTCCGTAAATAAATCCCTATCTTTGCTCTAAAAATAAATTTTTCTGGTTGGGAAAGAAGCTTATAACACAATAGTCATTTATTTCATACTCTTTCAGAAGTATCAGATAGATTTTTAACAGATTTTTAACAACACTTTGGAAAGTTTAACTGCGGCGGTTAAGATAAATAAACAAATCTTACACAATATCTTAAGGCTTAAGGAATAATTTGCTGTTCCTAAGTTTGTGTGTGACACGGCAAATTATATCCCCACAATAACATGATACATGCGATATCTTAGCTCGGTAGTAGAACACAATATTTGCAATTAATTAACACAGCAGTATATAAGTCCTCACGATTCCTATAGAGCTAGAGTTTGATCTACCAGGCACCACATTACCGCGGGAAATTCATTAATTCTGAATGTAATCGGCAAACGGCCCTCCTTTATTAGGTTTCATACGATTCAATCTACCACGCTGCTTAGTCGTTTCATTAAAGTAACAATAAACTGGTTAACCACCACGGTGGATTATCCAGAGTTCAGGGCCAGGGACCGTTGAGATTAGTCCCGCCGGCGTGTGTCCGATATATATCGCAGGGAACCGGAACGTCGCGTCGCGGGACACCATATGCAAGAACGTACGCGCGGTACGAGGAAAGTTACGGAAGTTGTTATTACTTTTAGCATCCGACCGGCGCGCACCAGCTGTTTAATGCAGCCACTACTGTCGCGTACGCACGCTTATACACGTAATAAGCAGTCTACTATGCGCCCCCAACTTTCTACTGGCCTGGCAGTTGAGACTTTTTACGAAAGCGTTTCTCCGGATCTCGTAGACCTCGTTTCTTGTTAGGTCTTTACGGTAAATCGGCCTCGCCCGTCGCATCAAATCTCTGTCTTGGCGCCATAACGGCGCGGCGAACATTCCGCAGCTTCGTTCACGAAACATCACCTCGACCCTACAGAGTCGCTTCGATAAAAATTTCACCGAGTTCCTTTCCAGAATTTCAAATTACGATTTTATTTTTAACCTTTTCTTGAAAATATTTAATCCCGCGCTTTAAAATATTAAAGACCTTTTTTTTTTTGGCAAATACGTCTTTTATTACTCAGAGACTTTACTGTATTATAAATATTTCATTTTTAATCGCCCCGTTTCTCTCCCCAAGACTTTCAGAAGAGAGTTACGTATAAAGGATAAATATGTGGAAAATGAAAATAGGCAACTTCCCACGATATCATTAAAAAGTTGTAACAAAATATTACATTGTTACAAAAAGTTTATTACGTTAAAATTTAAATTAGTAGATATTTTATAAATTGTGTAATTGTTTGTAAATCTAGTAATAAATACCATAAAATACGAAGTAAACATAGAAAATTTAATATTTATTAAATATTTATTTAAAAAAATTTAATGTACAAAGTAAATTGTGAAGAAAAGTGTGAGAACCTTCTATATTTGAAATTCCTTAAGAATGCAAGTATTATTTTCTTGCAGAAGTTATGGTTGCCCTGTCAAGTATAAAACTACATTATCGAGGCAAATGCCGTGCAGCGGACACATTCACCATAAAGGTCGGAGAGTCAGTCCGATTGACGGTCCACGGGAGACAAACAAGGTAAATGAGACACGTAATTGATTTCGCCGGCCATTCACGGTGTAATTAAAAAGCTTCCGATAACAAGGACCGCGGCCATTGTTACGCAATGAAGCGTGACTCACGCTCGTCAAGTATCGAAGTTATGCAGCGTTACAGTTCGCAACGAAATTACGCCCGCTGAACGTCATAAGTTGCGAAATGTGCATTTAGCTGCCCGGCTTCCCGAGCTGCAAACTGCGCCGTCACGCCGCCGCGGATAATCGAATCGCGAATTGCCTTTTCATCCCCCGCTAAACTGTCATCGCTTATTCGCGCGAGCCCATCTAAATTATTTTGCTCAGGTGTTTAACGCCCTTACGTCGTTAAATGGTATATTTATGAGTCATCGATCTTTCGTAAAGCAAAGATGAAAATATTATATTTAAGATTGTTTACCCAAGTGTGTATATATTAATTAAAAATTTGAATAAATTGTTTTAGTTTCTATATACTTTTTCGCGCGACTACAAATCGCAGACGTTTTTATACGGCGAAAAAGATTAAAATAAGCTTTCATCCTAGGCGGGCTATTGCCAATATGAAAAAAACTGAGCAAATAATCGATCTCCCGATTACACGGAGTCGGACTGCGCGTGGCGGTAACCTGATAGACAGGACCGATCGGAAAGAAAGGGAGCTTTAAGGTAAGATTGAAAGCCGTAAAGAATAGTTTGCTAGTCGCCCTCAGTGACCAGGCTTCTCTCTCTTTCTCTCTCTCTCTCTCTCTCTCTCGCGCGCGCGCGCGCTGTCGGGGAAGATTCTCCACGGTCCAATCATCCAACGTGGCCTCCTGATGGAGCTGTCAATTGCAGAATTGTAGGCGAATGGCCCGTAATGGCTTTCCCGTAAATGCGAGCTCGGAGAGTCGAAAAGCTTACAAGCTGTATCGAGAGAATAAATATTCAAATAGAATGCAAGTTTTCAGTTTTTTTGACTGGAAAGAAAGCGTATTACTTTTTATGATTGTTTCAATTAGAACTTTTATGCACAATACTAGTAATTCGGACTAACAAATAAATGACATTAGATAAAAATATATAGCTGCATGCTGTTATTACGGTGAAATTGTTAAGGTTGACGGATAAAAAACTGACAAATCGCGATCGCAATTTTCTGGATTGCACATGCGAATTGAAATTTCTTGACGGCAGAATTTGGATTATACTTCATTGAAAGCACCTTGTAGAGATGAGAAAGAGAAGACTCTCGCGTACAATTGCATTTAATCGCTCACGGAGGAGAAGCTGTAGACTTGCGAAGGCCGAGTTAAATGGAGTCGCGAGATTCGAGGCGGAAGTCGCCTCCCAAAGCACTTTGAGTGATGGAGTCCGGGGAGTAAAGTAACAATGCGAGACGATACCTTAATCTCTCGATAATTCCTCGTTGACGTCCTTCCTTCAAGTTTGCCGTACGCGCGAGAATTCCTTGATATTGTAGAACTGCATCGCGCGGCAACGCGAACTTGCGTCACGTTGAAGAATATTTTAGTGTGAAGAAGTATCCTTCATATCCTGAGAAATGGCTGTGTGTTTTCCTCCATGAATAAAAGAGCATTAATAAAAATTAAAAATTAAAATATAATCCGAGAGAAAATTTGGCCGTAAAGCAAAACGTGATTAAAAAGATTAAAAATTCAACAGTTTAGGTAAACAGAAAAATTATGAATTAATTCTCTTTCTTTTTCCCCGTTTCTCTTTCGCTATTATCCAAAGCATAATCGCGAAGTTAGCGGGAAGAGAGTGCACGTACACTTTACGGGGATGAAAAGGTTAATGACATATACTGAGGGACGGAATGCGGACGCTCGGCCTTCACAAACAACTACATTTTTTTCCCGGCCTTTTTCGCGGCTGAATTTTCGCTAACGCGCGTGCAAACATGCGGAATCGTTCGCCGTGCGCGGAAAGAGCTGTTTCGTGGTTGCGCGAAATGCCGCCCGCGTCGTCGTCAACCTCTCTCATCGCCGTTCGTTTTCGTTCCTCACCAGTCACGCCCGCTGTAAATTCGATTTACGCGCTTCTCTCCCCCTCAACGTGGATCCCTTTGAAATTTCATTTCCCGTGTCCTTATCCCGTAACTTTTTATCAGATTTAATTTTCCTCTTGATTCCGACGAGAGAAGAATTTAATAATATCGCAAAATTTGTAATTAAAAGTAATAAGATATACGACTTTTGATGGTTATTGGTGAAAAATTTAACTCTTTTTTTTATTGCTTTCGAATTTTTACGTTGCAAAATTATTCGCTCCACCAGAATCTCTTTTGTTGGAAAATACAGGACTCGCAAGGACGCGGGGCTGTAATACGGAGGCTTAATGTCTTAAATTCTGAGAATCTTTCTCGAAGGCACGGCAATATGTGGCGGAGCGATTTATAACCATGTGATATATATGTATATGCCAAGGAAACTGTGTACTTCATTTCGTGAAGTTCGCGCAGAAGAAGCACACCGGAATTAGTTTCAGACGAGGTACCATTTTGATTCCCATTACTAATCCCCGTTAATTTCCATTACTAACCCGGCATAATTAAGCAGTCTACGAGACTTTTCCTTTCCACCGCGCGCCGCTTCCGCCGGATGGTCACGTCGCTTTATAACAACTTTTTAACTCCGAAACGAAAACATCTCGCTGATTAATGTATTTTCCGGCAGTAGCTTTTCAGGTTTTTGAATCCTCCGTATCTTCAGAAATATAATTTTATCAACAATCCAGGTTTTTTTTCTTGAGTTCTTTTATTATCGATTATTAAGATCTCTTAGTTTCTGGATACGCTTAATTATAACGTATTCGTGCCAAGTGGAAACAACAATGGAAATTAATTAAATGCATTGAACAACTTGAAATCGATAAAAAAAAGATTCAATCTTAAAATTCAATTTTGCAATACTGCAATATCGGAGGTTAATTCTTAAGCATATTCCTTAATATTCAGAAACGGCATTCTGATAGCATAATTGTCGATCTATAGGAATTCTTGAATGGGATGTAATTAAAGTTAATTGCGGTGCCGAAAGTTCGTGCTCGCTCACCGGGAAACCTTTCGAAGCTGGAAATTGTGATTTCAATGGAACTCTCTGCAGTGGCATTTAGAAGTAGACTCTCGGCGATTTGTAATAATTGTTAAATAATAACCCGCGCGTATTTCGATATATAAAGTTGCGCGACGGGGAAATTTGCGCGTTTGACGGATCAAGTTTTGGCCATATTAGTCGCGTACGCATTGTGCAAAATTACACATGGGAATTGATTCGTTAAATCTATACTCCGTGTAATGATCAGCGCGGTGTGAAATTAGCGCGGGATCGTAATTAAATTAATAACTGGATTACGCCGCGTTGATCCTATAATTATCGTTTACACGCGATAAGGTTTAAAAGCCCGGCTCCAGGAAATCGATGTAATGTGTTGCGATCCCGTTGGGGAGGCGATCTGTAATTAATATTCAATTACCTTTAACATATATTGCAAGATTAGACGGCCCCTTCTATCCCTTAATTCTGCCACATTCTTCCCTTCCGATAAACACATAAATAAGAGTATCCAATCATGAATAATGCGGAAATAAATGCACCTTTGAAATTACGACTAAATATTTGTTACTATATTACTATAATTTTAAATATATATAATACATTAACTGTTACATTATTAATTTTATAATTTATACGGTACAACAAAACCTATGGAAATTATACAAAAACTACAAGAGGGTTTTGAAATCAAAGTATAAAAAAAAATCAAAGTATAAAAAAAAATTCACTTGCATTTTACATACAAAAATATTAAAAGCCGAATATGCGCATAACGTTCCACGTGAATTTGTGTGTCACTGGAACTGCAAGCCACTACTGCTAGAGAAATACCAGTAAACTATTTTTTTCCACTTCTTTTTTTTTAACCTGTCTCGAAAATTTACTGTCGCTGAATCGTGGAAGTGCGACAACGATAACGTCGCGCGCGATGCAAAGATCGCTTAGATTGGAAAACATACGCGGGTGTAGGCTTTTGCCATTCAATATCGAAATAGAATTTAATGTGTAACGGAGGAGGACGGGAAAGAAAGGGGGATAGAAGAAGGCGATAACACGCGGGAATCGCTCTTCAACCCCCGATAAATCATCTCCCGCCATGTTTAATGCAGCTTTTTCAATTGTCCTCGGGGTTACGTATTCACGCCGTAATTCCTTCAGCTATATTGATTTACAGTCTGAGGATACAACCAATCATTTCAATTCCTTATAGAAAAGTAGTACTAAAGTACTCGCCAAAATATTACTGCCCAGTATTTACAGTAATTTATTACTGTGTACTTTTAGTACTTTACAGAAAAAAAGTACTAAAAGTACACAGTAATAAATTACTGTAAATACTGGGCAGTAATATTTTGGCGAGTACTTTAGTACTACTTTTCTATAAGGGATGCAACACATGGAATTTCTTGTATCATAATTTTACACTCGTAATTAAAATGGAAAAGAAAAATATTAAAATATCACTGTACCAGGTAACAGTAGATTAATTATATTACATATTAAATGGAAGTAAAATTGACACACCGCGTAATTATAATTAATATTAAAGGCTTTTAAATCATCACGCGAATCATATTTCGAAATTCCGAAATCTAACTGAATCAACCTCTTTCCGGCGTGAATCGGGTAACTGGGATCACAACAAAATCTTTCGCGGGATCAGTGTGTAGAAAATAATGTTGAGAGAGGGCAATGGCGGGACCAACGAGTGGGATGAAGAGGCGGATTGCGCGAATTCCGCGGCCTGCAAAGCGATTTATGGGAAACGAACGTGGGCTATAAAATAACACTTCCCATTCAAATCGGCAAATTAATGGTCGTTTTCGTGGATTCTTTGTTTGGGCGGCGCGCGCGCGACAATGGCGGGTAGCTTGCTGAGTTATTATCCTGAAATAGTACAAAATTTTAGGAACGCCGATCTTCGTGAATTCTCGTCCATTTCGGCAGATAATTTTTCTAACCGATAGGACATGTTCCGGTATCCCAGAACGACAGATTACACGCCGCCGCCCACGTCCAAAATTGAATTAATGTTATATTTTTGAAGAATATCCGGTCCCTCGGAGTAGAGCAAAGATTGATCGGCTTGCCTAGGCTTCGAAACTATTATCTAGTTTAGATACTTAAGTCCGCGCGGAAAGTTACTCCCCGCGAGCTTTAATCTCTCTAAGCACGAGGTGATTATAAAGTTTCTTATTAAGTTCCCGTGTAGCACACCACCACACGCGTACACTCGAGCCGCCATTGCGATACACGGGTGAAAAACTTTGCCCGGGTACTCCGGCTATATGTAACTTTCAACAAGGAGAAGAAAATGCGAAAGTGCCCCGCCGTGGTATTAGAACATGTTTCTTACTCTACGTGAAACGTTATATAGGAAAGAAGGAGAGCGCATTTACATTTAAACGCTGAAACAGGCTTGGACAGTTTAAATATCGTTTCTTACAGTAGTAAAGTTCATTCCTTTATTACGTATTCTGCATTGTACTTCATTTTAATCTATTTTGTAATTATTTTCATTTTTCATCGTATTTTATTTAAATTTTTACTTAATTTTATTTAACCTTTAAGTGCGCGGTTTTGCATATATGCAAAGTGACTTTTCGAGAGCTTCGTGCACTTTTGCTTATAAAGTTTGAACTGAAAACGGGTGGCTTTGCACGTCTATAAAGAGCTTTCTGAATGGAAAAGTCTAGAAGATCATTTAAAGGTTAAGTCATCATATATTTCAAGTTTACTTTAAGATCTCACAAACTGCATAGGTTTATATTAAATTTTCACATTGCGATTAAATCTCTGTTTTTATCGGTTTTTATATTTTCTATAATCTCTATTTTTTTAACGAGAATAACACAATCCGAATCCCATATTTTATTTAAAAAACCTATAACATGTAACGCATGCATCATATGTTGACATCAACATGTGACTCGTGTGAACTTAATATCCCATACCGGGATTAATGCACTCGCGAAAAATACGGCGAGAGAGAGCGAACTCCTGTCGTCGAGCAATGTCGATGAAAGGTATAGACAAAGAATTGACGCGGATTTCTTCGTCTACGTCCGTTATGCAGAAAAAACGAGAAAAAAACTATGCACAAAGGAGCTCCGCCATCTTTGAGCCCCTCTTGCCGAGGGATCGCAAGATAATTGGCTGATTTAACGAGATCACATTCACGACGTTAGGGATTCGTGCCGCGGTAAAGAAAAGCGCGTATTCTTTTTTATGGTGACTTCTTTATGGTGACTTCCGTCAGGAAACGCACGCGGTTATCTCGAAATATATCATCAACCGTTGAATGTCGCTGTTTCATGCAAAAAGAAGGTAAATCTAATATAAATTCCCGAGAATATTAAAGTTTAATTTAATAACAAATCTGCAAATCTCTCAGTTTTCATTTTACGTTAATCCGCGGCGGGGAAGGAAAATTGTGGATTCCCCATTATAATATCTTTCCTCTCATATGCACACGAGCTGCAAATACGACGCTTGGATACGGTATACTTTATGCAAAGCGAGTGTATTTATCTCGGTATTTATCGCGCGTTTAAAAACGCAATTAACATCTTAAACTCGCGAATTACGTTGATTCGTGGGAAAGGAAGGATCGTTAGCTTTCGCGCCCGGAAGCGGTGATATCAACCGCTTTCACGGTCACAAAGCGCGAACATGAAAGCGCTTGTACGCGACACTTTGCCGCGCGAAATGGGATGTCCATCGCGTTGCTGTAATTGGACGGAAGTAGTATTTTACCGATGCGTTTGCTGAAGGCGATGGCAAAACGCTGACGGGTCGGCGCGCTCTCACAACTTGACTCAATAAAAAACGCCCCTCCCCCCCTCCGCGCAACTATTGTGTTGATTACAAGTTTACAGGGCGAAATAAAAAAAAAGAAGAGAACCGTTATATCGCGCGCGTTACGATTTGCACAGGTAAATTGGATATCTGAAAAATAAACTGCGTCCAGTGCGGGGGATTATCTGTCCACGGATGGACGCGTTTATCGGAATCCCTTTTTGCGGAAAATTGTATGTACTGATAATAGAACCTTTATCCTTCAAATCTTTTTTGCGTTTGATTTCCGTCCGAGCTGAAATGTAATCTACAGCTTGATTACTGTAGTTAGAATGCGCGTGTCAAAGGCCGCAGCTTCAAAGCAAATAATTCTAGTGTAGTCTATGTGTCTGTTTAATTTCTCATAATAAATACGCTGTTGACGATTGAGAAAACGTTTTTATCAAAAACGTCACAGGGAATAGAGTAAATTTGCATTTTAAATTTTAAGTGCGTTATGTGCTGCGCTGCTGCACTATTTGCAGCGCAAATACTCTAAAATTAGACTTAATTGGTCAAGTTTTGGTTCACAAATAACCTAATTATCTCATTACCTATATGCAATTAAGTATCTTTATTTTTTATTTTAAATTGTTTCAACTATCGATTCTAACTTATTCGCACGGACTTCTTCAGTAATTTTTTCGCTTTGATGTAAAAAAGAAAAAATTAGAAGTTACCTTGGACCGGCGCGTAAATGTTGAGGTACAGGCAATCCTCGCTTTGGTTCTTAAGGTAGGGCAGCAGCCGCTTGAGGTACTCTGCCCTGCCCTTGGGCATCTTATCGCTGAGCTCGGGCAGCTTCTGAGGGCAGACGGGCCCGAACTTGTCGGCAACCTTAACGCCCTGCCAAAGGGCACCGGTGACGGGCGGCATGAAGCGTAATGAGCCAGTCGGCGGCGAGGCGTAGGGCACCCCGCGGAACACCTCGACGCCCTCGAGGTATCGATCGAGGGTAACGATCACGCCCGACAGCTCGCCGTACTTAGTCCTGACGATCCTCGAGGTCAGCTCGGCACCGACGGTCGCCAGGAACAAGCCGAGCAGCGCCAGGATCGACGACGTCATCTTGACGCGATCACCGACGTCTTCGGCGTCACCTCCCTTCTACTTCGGCGTCCTCCGCACCTCCGCCGATCACTTTTTTGCCGCGCCGACGTCTCTCATACTCTTCCGTTTCTCTCGTCTCGCACTGCGACTACTATTTCCGCCTTACCCGCCGCCAGAGGTGCGGATGCACGTCAACCGATCCATCTCGCGGCTCTCAGAGGCTCGTCCGCCTCCTGGATGCATCAATCTTCTTCAAAGTAAAGGACAGTTCGATGACTGTTAGGCTTTACTTGGCTCGATCGAGGTACTTAAGATGATCTCGACTGGAAGTGTACAAGTTGGTGAAGTTTCTTACAATAGCTTCTTTGGTAGCTCAAAATCATGGACTTGATTCTATTTGGTAATTATACCACAAAACTATTGTCTTTAATTAGATATTCCTGAGCTCAAACAATGCAAGAAACTAATAAAAACGAAGTAGATTTGATTAAAATTTTTCCAATATGTTGATCTGGCGAGATTACTATAGTCTCGAACCATATTCTTTTATCTGAATAATTCGGGAAAAGAAATAATTGCAAGTCGTTCTTAATTATTTTTTATGCAATTGGCCTAAGGAAGACTGCAGCTTAATAGATTGGGAAATATCCTGAGTTAGATCTTCCTAGGAGAGTCGCAGAGATTGTATATGTCGTTTATTAGATTTCTTCAGTCGTATATTTAAGTAGATATTTGGAAATGTTGAAGAAGTTCAGACAATCCGTCGACGCGGTGACAGAGACCAGAAGATTCTCCTTTTAAACGTCATCGTTATCCTCTAGACTTAATTATTATCAGCTTCACGCTATAAAGTTGCAAGTTTTAACGATCTCCGGATTCTCTCTCTCTCTCTCTCTTTCTCTCTCTCACTCACTCACTCTCTCTCTCTCTCTCTCTCTCTCTCTCTCTCTCTCTCTCTCTCTCTCTCTCTCTCTCTCTCTCTCTCTCTCTCTCTCTTGTTTTAATTTCACTGAACAATAGAGATTTTCTACACATAGAAAAGATCGTCGTAAATTTACCATTGGACGTCTAGCGAGAACAAAAAGTGAATTATTTATTTATATACACTGTCGGAAACTTCTGTAGGTATAACTTCACACTTTTCCGTGATAGACTGCAGCATCTAGATCGGAACTTCCGGTTTAAAACAGGATCTCTTCACATCCACGTAATGTAACCTTGTCCTTTAACGATTCTCCGCTCCTCACTCACGTCTGTTGATATAAAAGTGGTTCACACGCGTCTTATCGTTCATACAAAGACGGTCTCGTTTCTGACAGCGTGCTTAATGTATCGCAAGAGATAGAATGCACCGGCTCTAATCACGTTCGGGAGCGGGCCGCTCTTGGTATATTTACCCGCTCGTTTCATCTCGGCGGGAAAAAAGAAAGAGAATACAAAAGAAATGATATCCCAATCTCTCATTCAAGATTTCTTTGGACGGATTGAAGATAACGAGACTCGCCGCACCTGGCTCTCATCTCGTGAGGTTCATCGAACTAATCTCCGCGATCGAGTCAAATCGAACATTCACTTATTTTTTCAGCGGCATGATCTTTTCTTCAAAGCCAATTCGCTCGAAAAAAAAACATACGGGCGAGGAAATTGACGTTGTTCCGGTTTTCAATTCTTGAAAAAAAGCAAAATGTACCTACGCGCGGAACTTTTTTGCATTGCAGAATTTTAGATTTCAATCCTTTGCAATCAATAAACGTGGAATTGAAAATCCGTTAGCTGCCTCGGCTTGTTTGACGGCTTAAAGAGATACGTGCGAAGATACGCGCGCACCGTGGCTGTGAAATAAAAGAAGCATCCAGGAAGAGCTTAGCTTGTTGCGTTCAAGAAGAACGTCACTCTTTATATTTAAACCTTTTCAGTATCTCCTAGGCATAAAACGCAACTCTTCCCAAGCAATGTAACGCTATTCTCGTTGAGTCGACAGCTTCAATTTTCAATTAACCTAGTTAGATTAAAATCGCACCACTAAGCAGCTAATTTCCCCGCGAATTTCTAGGTATAGACACTCGTAGACTGCAGAAACCAAAATTTAGGATTATCTTTGATTACTCCATTGTATTCGCACTTTCCTGACCGATCACTGAGTAATGATCTCCGTGATCATCGGCACAACACTACGAGCAGGATAGAGTCGCGCACGCGATCATCGTTCCTTCATCGCAACGGGTCAAGCACTATCGTACGGGATTCCGTTCTGCACATAGCTTCGCGACGGGCACCCACCCCCTCACTCTCCCCCGCCCCTTCCCGGCGTCCCGCGCCGGCACCCCGTATCCGGAGTATTTCTTCAAACTTCGCCCAGTTGGGAAAATCGTTTTCCCGATTGGACCCGATTTATCGGATGCGTCAAAGTAATTTCAAGTTTCGTCGAACTGAGCGTCGGAGGGACGTTTCCCGCAAGCTGGAAGCGGCAACCCCCTCACGGCACAACTACTACCCCCGCGAAGCTAACGAGAGAGAGGCGCACCGAAAAATCCGTGAGGAAAGTGGGTAGTGGGACCGTGAGCAGCCACCCCCGAGTTTCTTCTCTTCGTCAAGCCACCCCGGTTGCAGCAAACTACCACCCACCCTCTGGCACACTGCACCGTTGACGTCGATGCACCCTGGTCGATGCACCGGGACGAATTTCGCGTGACGTGAGATTGAGGGGTGGGCACACGGTGTTATCCGTGAGAAAAGGTGAGAGCGCCGCTGGGACGCCGTGGTATGCAACGAAAATCAACCGAACCGATGTAGCCGACACTTCGACCCCCGACAGACTGGCGTCAGGCGACGACGCTCGCCATCGGCTGCGCATGCCCTCCGCGCAAACGCTCGGGGACTCCGGTACAGGACATGGGCGCGGAAGTGCACCCCCGCGACGCGTTGGTCGATACGGCAGGAGGGATCGATCCTCGAAACCGACCGGCGAGAGTTGTTGGTTCGAGTCCGGGATTGCGAAAACGCTTATTACAGTCGTACTTTTGGCTTCGTCCGAGACCGTTCTCTCTCGTTGGACCTTTCTCGTCCTTTTCGAGTTATCCATCGCTATATTGGCTTTTCTCGCAGTCGTCTTTAAAGAATATTGTACGTTTAAGCGATTAAGCCAATAATCGCTGCATTAGTATATCGATTTTTCCCAACGGTTTCTTCACGACTCGTAATTACTTCTCTTGTCATATTATTGAGTCAAATGTAAAATCTTATTGTATTAGTCGCTACTCTAACTCGATTTAAAATTACTTCTTTTGTCTGGATGTTTTATCTTTCTATTTTGTTCTTCACTATTGATCGAATCCTGTTATATTCAAAAGAATATTTTATTTATAACTGTACATGCATATATTAAGGATACTACACCTTTTCTATTGGAAAACATGTTTTTTGTTTTTTTTTTACATTTAATTGATTATCAATTTTTTCATCGCTGTTGACAGTAAGGCATGCAAATTACTTAATTTTAATAATTTATATACTTACTTACCATTAACAGTTTTAATAGTTATATTTTAAATATAATGCAGCGTGTAATACATATTTTAAGTAAATGTCAATAAATATGTTTCACAACCATCTTTTAATTTCATTCACATGTAACGTTTAATGAGTAAAACGCTCTCATCAGTTCATCGCTATCATTTTAACCAAATTATATAGCGAAGCTTATTTATTATATTAATTGATAATTTTTATTACTTTATTAATTACACAACAGATATTATCACATTAAATTGATTACCGCAGAATGTTTCATTCTATGATTACCTAAAGCAATTTTTATAATAATTTAAAAACACTCCTCGTGCATATAAATTATACTTTATTATTTTTAAAACAAACTCTCTCTCGGCCTGAGAAATTAATTAACTGCAAAAAAATACACGGGCGAGTGAGTCTATTAGTTCTGTAAATCTCAACAAATTAGTGATTACTAAATCAATGCAGAATGTAAATGTCAGTCGATAAATAATGACATAATTAATTAGCGGAATTTATTTGACAAGCTCGCTTGTGCGCCTAAATCGTGCAATTTTGTAGTAGCTCGCAGCAAGGAATTTTTTTAAATAATGACGCGAGTAAATAATTTAGCGAGATAATTCCTATAGCTTCCGCGTTAGAAAAGAGTTTGTTAACGAGCATAACTACGCGGTAAAATGCGAAGGCGATGTTGAATGCGGGAGCAAAGTGGAATTTTTGCGAGGAGAAACTCTTTGCGCAGCTGCGCCCAGATTTCCGGAAATTCTCGTTAAAAACTTCCTTTATTTCCCCGTTTTCCGGGATTTTCCGATGTCCATCGCAAATTCCTTGCTGCAAGCTACTACAAAATTGCACAATTTATGCGCGCAAGCGAGCTTGTCAAATAAATTCCGCTAATTAATTATGTCATTATTTATCGCTTCGCGGAAAATCGGAAAATGAACGAATCTTTTAGAACGTTAGTCTATGAAGCGTATATAGCGTTATATTTCTCGGTTTTTATCGGGTCGTCCTGTAGTGTCTTATTTAACTTTACACACCATTTTACTTATTATTTTTCTACGGCATTATTATACAATTTATATTAAGAATTGTAATTTTTTATTTTCCTCGACTGAGAAAGGTCCAATTTCCTGAGAACCTTTTCCGTGGTAAAAAATCAAAAACAACTTTCTCACTAAGGCAGATACGAAGAATAATTGGACGGAGAAGTGGCTAAGGATAAGCTCGGGGAGTGGGAGTGGTTAAATATTTGCAAAGTCAACGTGAGGGGCGCTGTGCCACCTCTCGAAGAGGTGGAAATTGGCCGCCTCCGGCCACAAAGACGCCCGAGCGGAAATCCGCGCCGAGAACGTCTTCTCATTTGCGACACAAGGATGCAGCGTCTTTCCAGAATTCTCCGTCCATACAAGAGTTCAAGGATGCCGTTGAAATTACAAACACGCACTAATCTAAAATCTCAACGATGCAACGAGTCTGAGAACTAACCTAACAATATAAAATTATTTGTTAGCGAAGGAACGAGGAGATTTAGAAATTAAGATTCTTCTATCTGCAGCGTAAAGAATTCAAGAATTTTAATATATTCGAAAAAATAAAAAAAATAAATAATCGAATATTACATGGAAAAAAATGAAGTTTTGCTGAAGTATCTAAAAATTTAGCTCGAAAAGAGAAATAGACTACCTTTAAAAATAATTATGTCAGATATTCAAGCTGCTAGAATATCAAAACTCCTTGCAACATTATCATCACGCTTGAGTGTCCCACATAATTATTTTTAGATATGTATCTGGCTTAATTTCTATGTACTGCAACAAAACTATTATTTTTGCACGGAAAATCGATTACCACACATCCTGAAATTTATAAATATAAATAGAGTTACTCTGAAAAATGAATAAGAAGATAAAGTTTTTAAAGTCTAAATAGTGTGTTCATTAAATCGACTTATAGGCATGTAATATTTATAGCAATAACACTAAACAATAATAAGATCGCATTTAAATAAAAAGATGGAAATACCGATTGGGAGACACCTTTATCTGAGTCGAAAAATAATTCAATCGGTGTTTCCATCTTATTATTTAAATGCAATCTTATTATTGTTTAGTGTTATTGCTATAAATATTACCACATGCCTCAGTGATCGAATTGGTACGACACCCTTCGCGGAATAAGAAAGATTCTATGTTCAAACCCTGGCTGAGGCAATAAAATTAAATTATTTAATACAATCTATATATATAAACTATAAACTTCAAAATTACATCAATTTTAGAAGGACCAAAACTCACTGTCAAAATGTCTTGACGAGATTAATCTGACTAAAACCAATGGTCAAATTGTCAGTCGTCAGTTAAGTCGCCAGTTAAGTCGATTTAATGAATCTGTTAGTTAATTATCACTAGCAATATACAATCTATCTTTGTTATCTAAATAGTGTGTTTAATCAGTCAAGAAAGGAAGTTGATTGTTCTTGGTATTTGTTAAGGTGTAAAATTCCTCTGAAGTGTTACACTTGTAAATTCTTCTAAGAACTTTTGAGAGAGAAACTTGACAGCTAAAACTTCCAACATTCAATTTCTTTAGTATATATAAAAATCTAAAAAATAAAGTCTTTGTCACAGAAACGTTATTTTTTTAAATCAGAATTGAAAAACATATTAATCACAAAATACTGGTATTCCGATCGATTGGAATCGTTCGATCAGTGGTCAATATGGCCGAAATTTGTTCGCTGTAAAATAAAAAGGAAGATTTGCGAAAGGAAAATGACGTCTCTTTGCATGGCGCGGCATAAGAGGTCTTTAGAAAAGGACTCGAGACAAGGGTGTGACGCGAGAAATTCGTGCCCGGACTGCCGAGCATTCAAATCCAAGAAATCGATGCCGCTTTTCATGCGACAGAAACGGCGAATCCTGGGATTCGTCAGTGACTATGAAAGTCGGAACTTGCAAGGACGAGTGTTCCGACCATGCAATTCCGTTTCCCGGGACGTTATACATAAATTTGAGGGGATCGGTAGAAGCGAAAGTTTGGAGTAACCAACGAGGGCGAAATACAAGACGTATTGTGGATTATAGTAATTTTTTGTGATAACTTTTAGTTATTAAATTGAGTAAATTGACATTCAGGAAGGCAGTGGTGTTTGTTCTTTTTTTAATTAAAAAAAATTGAATTTTTTTATTTAGCGCATCCTCCGTGTTTGGCATTTGGAAATCAATAAGAATCATTGACGTTCGCCCGCAGAATGAGAAATTTTATTTTGTCGTGCAACGTAATCCGAGGTTAGAGGAATTCGAGAACAGAATATACGGTACCACCGGATGCAATTTCAATCCTGGGTCGTCGGCGTCGGTTCAAAATTTCAGGACAAAGAGCACTTAGGTATGCAACCGTTGGAACGAATAACTGTCGCTACTTTCGTGGAATTTTATTTGTTTGTTGCAATTTTTAAATAAAAAACAAAGAAACGTAAATAAATAAAAAGAACGCGCGTCGCGTATTATTATTCGTAAAAATTGCTATATACACCTATTACAAACGTAATCCAAAGCGCGGTATTATGCATTGGCTGCATTGCGCCGTATGCGTTATGAAATCCGGGGAAAATCGCGCGTTTTATTATTTCGCGTTCCTTTTTATTTTCACCGCGCGCGAAATTCTTTCGGTAAATTGAACAAATTGCACTTTTATGAAATTCTTTCTTCGAAACTTTGGTATAGATTCTAGAAAATCCCGTCTTCACGCTTCGAAAGCACAGTCGGAAATCTATTTTATTTTACATATAACTTTTAATTTTCCCAGATTATTAGATCAATTTTCTACATTTGTCTGTTTAATTTTTAGTAAAAATGCTTCCAGGACTTTTACGAGATTTCGCTTCAGAAAAAATTTTAATACCTACTTTATCCTTGTATACAGAGGTTATATAATAACTATACGCTTATCACTTCTAACATAGGCGCGTTTAATGTTCACTGCGCGAAAAATCGTTAATTTTACAGCTACAACTACTGCGGAACATTTAATTACTCCGCACGCGTCCCACATAAGTTCAACGCTGAAGCGAGGTTGATGACATTAAATTCTATTAAGAGGGCTCCCCATTCGTATTTTCCGTGAGCTTAATGCGCATATTCATGACGGTTCATCGCATCGGCGGGTATTAAAAGCGTTAAAACCGTGCACACACAAACGGAGAAAGATTCTACGGACTTTTTAACTATTCGACAATTGGATTATTTTCTAAGATTTTTTTTAAACATTATACTTTCTGATTTGGATTTGATCATTAGATTGACGTTTACGTAAACCGGCGGTGCAAATTTTATTTGCAATTTAAAAATTTTGATTTATATATATATTATAGCAAATTATACTGTATTATAGTAAACTAACGGATAAAGTTCCGAAAACGGCCACCCTCCGATTTCGATGAAACTTTGTGAAAAGCTTCGTTTTGAGTTAAAATGAAAGCTCTTAAAAGGAATTTTGGCGACTCCTATGATAAAGCCATTTTTTAAGATAAAATGATAAACAGTACACACGTAAGCGCAGGAGGGTGATAAAGAATTACAATAAACTAAGTTATAGGTTTATATATTTCAGTTAGTATTATTCAGATATTTGATACATAGTTGCCATAATATTAAAAAAAGCTTTATTTTAAGTCGTATCAGTCTTGCAACAACGATTGACAAATATGACTAGAAGATGAGCACAAACACGCCAAACAAACCGAATACTACAAAATGTAAATAATCAAGGTCAGAAGCTTAGTATGTATATATATATAAACGAGCTTGTATAAAGCACGCCACGAAAACATGTGACAACTCGTCTGGTGTAGAAAGTGTATGCGTGAACTATTTTGACATATAATATTAGTCATTTATGCCTTCCAATACTCAAAATAGCTGCTATATTTTCCACGCAAACCGAGGTCTACCCTCACCTACCCCTGGTTACGGGGGAGGATAAAAACAAAATTATTCAATAAAAACAGTATATATTAAATTTATAACATCCCGTAGAATTATGAAGATTTCCTATATTTTTTATCATTTTATCTTAAAAAATGGCTTTATCATAGGATAAGTCACCAAAATTCCTTTAAGGGCTTTCATTTTAATTTAAAACGAAGCTTTTCACAAAGTTTCATCGAAATCAGAAAGGGGCCGTTTTCGGAACTCCACCCAAACTAACCTATATACTATATTATATACTATAGTGTAATAAACTAAACTATGTGCTATACTATATATAATGTAATATTTTACATTAGTATAGTATAGTATAGCAAACTATACTATCAAGAGACACGGTAGTGTCTCGCGCCAAGTACACGCGGAGCGAGACCGCACCGTGACTTTTACGCGACGCGACGGGTTGCGAGTACCCGAGATGTTGAGATCTCGATAACGAGTGAACGGATCAAGTTCTAAGTAGGCTTGATCGATAGTTGGGGTCAAAATAAGGGGGGTATCTCCTATATAATTTTCCGCTACGTGCCCTACGAGCGGAGATATTGTGACGCAAAGTCCAAATGTGAAAATTTATTTTTAAGATATTACTTCTTCTTCCACGTCGACCGTCTCTCATGCCATATATATATCAAGAGACACGGTAGTGTCTCGCGCCAAGTACACGCGGAGCGAGACCGCACCGTGACTCTTTTACGCGACGCGACGGGTTGCGAGTACCCGAGATGTTGAGATCTCGATTAACGAGTGAACGGATCAAGTTCTAAGTAAGCTTGATCGATAGCTTGGGGTCCAATTAGGGGGGGGGGTTCTCTCATAATATTCCGCTACGTGCCCTACGAGGGGAGATATTGCGACGCAAAGTCCAAATGGGAAAATTTATTTTTAAGATACTACTTCTTCTTCTTCTACGTCGACCGTCTCTCATGCCATATCACGTGATCAGAGAAAATGTCCCTTTCACTTTTTCGACACTGGCGGCGCAGGTATCGCCAGTTTCGATATCGCGCGCGTATTTCGAACGATCTAGTAGGTAAATTATTAAAGGTCGATAAACTTATCGGTCAGAAGAAAGATTTCTATTTAGTTAAATTAAGTATATATATAATACATATTGATTCTTATGAATCAAGCTTGAATTCGATGTTTAGGTATCCCAGGTTGCCGATGACGAGATACAGATAGTGCGCTTCATAGTTTTCGGTGTCCAGGTGTAATAATACGTTGAATTCGATGTCTACGTGTTCCAAGTTGCCGATGACGAGGTCCACATAGTGCGCTCCGTAGTTTTCGGTGTCTACGTGTATTAATACCTTGAATTCGATGTCCACGTGTTCCAGGTTGCCGATGACGGGATCCAGATAGTGCGCTTCATATAGTTTTCGGTGTCCAGGTGTAATCGTACGTTGAATGCGACGTCTAGGTGTCCCAGGTTGCCGATGACGATGTCTAGATAGTGAGCTCCGTAGTTTTCGGTGTCTACGTGTATTAATACCTTAAATTCGATGTCCACGTGTCCCAGGTTGTCGTTGACGGGATCCAGATAGTGCGCTTCATAGTTTTCGGTGTCCAGGTGTAATCGTACGTTGAATGCGATGTCTAGGTGTCCCAGGTTGCCGATGACGATGTCTAGATAGTGAGCTCCGTAGTTTTCGGTGTCCAGGTGTAATAATACGTTGAATGCGATGTCTAGGTGTCCCAGGTTGCCGATGACGATGTCTAGATGGTGAGCTCCGTAGTTTTTGGTGTCTACGTGTATTAATACCTTGAATTTGATGTCCACGTGTCCCAGGTTGCCGATGACGGAATCTACATAGTGCGCTCCGTAGTTTTTGGTGTCTACGTGTATTAATACCTTGAAATTGATGTCTAGGTGTTCCAGGTTGCTGATGACGAAGTTCAGATAACGTGCTCCGTAGTTTTTGGTGACTAGGTGTATTAATAACTTTAAATCCGAATGTAGGACACGTAGATATTGAATTTGAGATATTAATACACGTAGACACCGAAAATTACGGAGCGCACTATGTAGATTCCGTCATCGGCAACCTGGGGCACCTAGACATCGAATTCAACGTATTATTACACCTGGACACCGAAAACTATGGAGCGCACTATTTGTAACCCGTTATCGGCAACCTGGGATACCTAGACATCGAATTCAAGCTTGATTCATAAGAATCGACTTAAAAATTCCCTAGCGGCAGAACTAAAATTATGTCATGACATAATAAAAATTCGTTGAATTAAAATTATGTCTAGACATAATAAAAACTGGACAAATTAAAATTATGTCTATAGACATAATAAAAATTGGATGAATTAAAGTTATGTCTTGACATAATAAAAATTGGATGAATTAAAATGATATGTCTGACGTCTGACATAAAAATAATTCTGCATTTTTATTATGTGTATATTTTCTCTCCTCTCCTCAAACCTTTGCCCTTGACAGGGCGTGGTGGCGCTTCATGGCGGCGTGTATACACATAATTTTAATTCATACAATTTTTATTATGTGTACACATAATTTGTTTTTGAATGAAATTGACGTAAAACGTAAAACGTAAAACGTATTTGTTACAATATCTATCCATTATTGAAAATCGATATGCGCGACAAAAGCTCTTGTATATCATTAATTATGTTATTATTTATTATATATATTTCTATATCCATATATTTTCAGTATTATTAGAAAAATTATTAGCATTTAGGATACGAATCTTTTTCCGTTAGTTTGTAAGTTTCATGATTAAAAAGATCATGTCGTATTATTAACATATACCTAAGATTTATAGAATCGTTATTAATTTTATTAAAATTCGTAAAATTCGTAATTTATTGCATATCCCCGCAGGGTTCGCAATCTACTACCAATATTACCCTTCTCCTCTCACTTTAACCTTTTGGACCAACGGCTTAACGTCTCTTTCCGAAAGATGGAGCCCAGTTATCTCCGCACAAGAGCCTATCTTGCACGGAGGGACGCGGTTTTTTCGGAAAAAAACTTTTCCATGATTCATGGCTCTAGTGGACTCGCACCTGGTTCCTCAGATTACGAGTCTGGCGCTCTACCACTAGACCACACCGCCGCCCTGTTATTAATTTTATTATATATCTCAATTGCGCGAATCTTAAATATGTTTTGTAAAAATTATGCATAATATTCCTATGCAAAGATACTTGTTTAATTATTTCTTCCTATTGCATTTAAGTATAGAAAAATATACAATTTTTATGTGTTTGCACTTTTATATTTAATGAGCAGGCAATTAAATATATATGATTCAATTTGCACTACGTTTACATGACACCGTTAATCGGGTTTTATAACATCGGTAGTTGTCAGGAAGACCAATCGTAATCATTCTTCAGAAGAATGGAATAGTTGTGATTGACTGGCCTAAGAACTACCGATGTTATAAAACCCGATCAACAGTGACATGTAAACGTAGTCTATGTCTCTTTATTGACTGACATAGTTATATACTTTTAAATCTTTTTCTTTTCTAAAATTCAATCAATTGAATAGCAAAAACTAATCATATTATATACTTTTGGTACGTAGTGTGCAAATGTATTTTGAAATGAAGATTATATATTTTCTACTGAATTATTTACACACACGTGCGGTTTCAGAGAATCATTTTTCGCCAACTCAAATATGTTCCTACTCAACTGTCAAAATATGAAAGATAATTTTATCTAGTTGTGACATTCGCTCGAATTCCCGAAATAATTTTCAAGGATGTGAGTACGAATATATATATCGTACTATTTAATATTTATAATTAATAGAATAGTTATGTATGAGAAATTTGACAGAATTGCTTTTATCAAATAGAATTAATTTGTGATTAGTTGAAGGAAATAAAAGAATAAACAAATCAGGTAAGTTTCAGACACGTGTTACAGGTGTCCATCTGTAATTATCAAAAACATCGATACCTGTAGATATTGGTACATATACAATTGCGAACAACATTCAGTAAGACACGCGAATAAAAATAAAAAAAAAATTTTTACAGTTAACGACTTATTAACATTAATCATGCTATATTGCGATTATGTTTTATGTTGAAATTGAAAAATATATACAAGGTGTACAACTAAAAAGGTTACAGATTATTATTTTTAAAAAACTAAGCAAAATATTAAATTGTCGTTTTCTTTAGAAATAATAGTTCGTAACACTTTCAGCTTCATACTTTGTATATACTGTTTATAAGATTATAAGATATATTGTTTATAAGATTAAGATGCGTAACACACTACAAAAAAGCGTGATATCCGTACAAAATTACCTTTTTAAAAAAAAAGGTAAAAAAGGCGCCAAGTACACGCATAGTAGTGTATGTTGTTACCTCAAAAAAAGAGAAAGTGGTAGTATTATACCTCGAAAAAATATAAGTAACAAGTGGTAGACATAATCTTTATATCTCGAAAAATTTCGAAAAAATCTAAGCAGTAGTATATTTATTTCCGAAAAATTATAACCCAAGTGATACACATCACTAAATTATGTTACCTTATCAAAAAGAAGAGTCGCGCTTCAAGTGATCTATTACAATTACAAAAAAGAAATGATATCTCTTTAAATTACAGCGCCAATTATAGAGAGAACATATATATTGCCTCAAAAAATAAATGTTGCACTACTTTGAAAAATCTTTACATTGTGTCAATTAAAAAAGAATGTATGATAACAATTTTATAAGATTAAAAAATTTTATTTAAATTTTACAAAAGGGAATACAAGATATTTAAATACAAAGTTTACATGTGTATTTTTTAGTGGTCACAAAGAATTACAGAGGTAACAGTACAAAATAAAAATATTTTATTAAAATATCCAACGAGGGAATACAATTTGTATTTAAATACAAAGTTTATATATGTATTTTTCAATAGAATAAAATATTTAATCACAAAGAATTACAGAGGTAACAGTAGGGGAGAGTGGGCACCCTTGAACCACGTTTTTTCAAATCACATTAAAAATAATTTTTAATAACTTCATTATAATATAAATGAGACTATTCGATGTTTAATATAATAAACTTTGTTGTAAATGATTTAAGAAGTAAATTTTTAGAAATATTTTGCAAAAATAATGATATTTCGAAATGCTGCGTTTTTCACAGTGGACCAAAAGTCCCCTACAAAATAAAAATATTTTATTAAAATACATAAATTTTTCTTGTAAAAATACTTGGCGCTGCTAGACTTCGAAATTTTAAATAAATAAATAAATTTATCCTATACTTAAGGTAGCTGTCTCGTCAGGGCATGTATTAGATAAAGTGTTCGATTTCGGATTTTATATCAAATTATATGATCAGCTTTGCAGTCGATTTTTTCTGTGGCTCCTTACCGACTATTTACTCTAGAAAATCGATCTCGAAAATCACAAATTTTGCATTACTTCATATACAGACGGCCAGAAAAAGAAGGCTCTATCACGGTTTCAATCACATATTTTCGCATTTTTCGATTAGATGAAGTGAGAAAAAACATTGCTTTTTGTACATTAGATTTCGAAGAATCCGATGCAACCATAAAATATATACTTTACCGGAGATTTCGCTGCTAATTTTTTAGTTTATTTTAGTGAAAATGCGGTAATCGAGCAGACATTTTTTGGTCGAGGTGAGGTTGGGAAGACTTGGAAACGCCGCTGGCTAATTACTGTAGTTGCAGGTTATGGGGCTCATCTTTCTTAGCCGAATTGGATAGTGATTGACACCCCTGTCATGCATTTAGAAACCCTTTCTCAGTAATTGTCAAAATTCAATCGACAAGGAGATGTAACCTCACTTGTAACTTTTCTCGACGACACGCATGATCAGCTGATCAAAACGGAGTCAAATGAGAAAAATCACAGAATTTGGAAAAAGTAACATACTTTGTCACGTATGAAATTTTACACCATAATTCATAGAATTATTTTTCCCTTAGCAAAAATTGCCTGAAATATATTTCTGAACGTGAAAACCTACAAACAGTCACATGACTAGCACTTAGCGAGACAGCTACCTTAATTATAAGCCGCATTATTCGCCGTCGTCATGCACACCTATATCACTCGCTCGTACATACACACCACGCTGATAATCATTTTGTTACTCTCGTCGCATTCTTCTCTGAATTATTTTTATTTATTGTTGTCCTTATTTATTTAAAATTTCGAGGTCTAGCAGCGCCAAGTATTTTTACAAGAAAAATTTATGTATTTTAATAAAATATTTTAATTTTGTAGGGGACTTTCGGTCCACTGTGAAAAACGCAGCATTTCGAAATATCATTATTTTTGCAAAATATTTCTGAAAATTTACTTCTTAAATCATTTACAAACAAAGTTTATTATATTAAACATCAAATAGTCTCATTTATATTATAATAAAGTTATTAAAAATTATTTTTAATGTGATTTGAAAAAACGTGGTTCAAGGGTGTCCACTCTCCCTTACTGTTACCTCTGTAATTCTTTGTAATTAAATATTTTATTCTATTTAAAAATACATATATAAACTTTGTATTTAAATACAAATTGTATTCCCTCGTTCTATATTTTAATAAAATATTTTTATTTTGTACTGTTACCTCTGTAATTCTTTGTGACCACTAAAAAATACACATGTAAACTTTGTATTTAAATATCTTGTATTCCCTTGTGAAATTTAAATAAAATTTTTTAATCTTATAAAATTGTTATCATACATTCTTTTTTAATTGACACAATGTAAAGATTTTTCAAAGTAGTGCAACATTGATTTTTTGAGGCAATATATATGTTCTCTTTGTAATTGGCGCTGTAATTTAAAGAGATATCATTTCTTTTTTGTAATTGTAATAGATCACTTGAAGCGCGACTCTTCTTTTTGATAAGGTAACATAATTTTGTGATGTGTATCACTTGGGTTATAATTTTTCGGAAATAAATATACTACTGCTTAGATTTTTTCGAGATTTTTCGAGATATAAAGATTATGTCTACCACTTGTTACTTATATTTTTTCGAGATATAATACTACCACTTTCTCTTTTTTTGAGGTAACAACATATACACTACTATGCGTGTACTTGGCGCCTTTTTTTACCTTTTTTTTATACTATATACTATAGTGTAAAATATTACATTATACATTATATATGTATATACAAGTAGAGATTTTTTAAGTAGGTCAGAAACATATGGGTAATTAAAAAAATTTGCAAAAATTTGCAAATTTACAATTAACGCTGGCAAAAGTAAAAACTTACGTCATCGTAATGCAAACTTTTAACAAACACTGTATAAAAAGGCTTAAAATACTCGTGTAGGAAGAATATTAAATTTAAAAATAATTACAGGAAGTATTTTAAAAATTAATAACTAGCGCCGTTTTTTTCTCTCGTTCTATTTTCTTTTGATTTCTTTTATTCATCAGACACGATAAGATTATTTACATATCAAGCTTATTAATATTTTATGCAACTTTACTGAGCAAACCACAAAACTATAATTATAAATTATAATTTATAAATTCCTGTGTGTTTGTATTTTTCAGTGATTCTGTTATTATTATACTACTTCAACCAATATTTATTGTAAACTCGAAACAGATTTTACACCTTTCGTCCTTGTTTTAGAATGCTTTTAAATTACATTAGTACGGACTGCTAATGGCGTTTATACAATTTTACTTTATTTATATAATTAAACGTATAATTTTATCCTTGCGTCCTGCAAATGATTTTTTCCAGTCGGCCATCCGTGAGAAAATAACTGCAAATGCAAATGCATGTCCGGTGCATCTGGGGCGATTAAATTCGCAGTGTTAATATTTGCAGTTACTTTTTCATACGAAAGCAACATCAGACTTTTCGATATTGAATCACGATTGATACGCGCCGATTGGCAGCAAACCGAGCGAGCGGGCCAATCGATGGCCAAATGGTCGAATTTCAAGCTGCCAGATTCAATCGATCGACTCATCGTCCGCGCCGCACTTCGAAGAAGATGCGTGCGTGCATTTTACACGTGTCTGCGCGTGCCGACACATGCGTGCCACTCGCACAGGTCCGACTCCATTTAATTACTGGATCGAGCGAGCTTTCACGGCCGTTAAAGGAAATTAATTGCCTCAGCAACGTCCATGCTGCCGGTTTCGACAGCGTACATGATGGATCAAGCAGGACGCCAGGTAGAAAAAAATTCTGTGGGCGAAGAAAAAAAATTTTCTCACGCATGGTGGTTTATGTATTGTGATTCTTTATCTGCATATTGTTGTTTATAACGCTAACGGTTTGATATTTTGGCGCGCTTTTGTCAGATGAGAAGAAAATTTTAATAATGCACGAAAAATATCAAATATAGTCGAATATTTCGTTTCAGAGAATATTTTTTCTTAACGTCCACATTTCGGATTTTTTACTGTTTTAAAGGCATTATTATCACAAGCGATATCATATCGAGGCATTATTATCACCGCAATGTCATCCAATTTACTTTTATTATTGCGGAACTTATTTTATATCTGCTTTTCGTTCGACGAAGTTCCAGCGCTATTCACTATCTTTGATCTATCCTATCCTTGCCTCGTATTTATCGGACTTCCTCCCGAGAGCGCGCGGTTGCGAGATTTCCTTCCTCCTGATCTCTCTCCTCGCCAAGTTGTCTGCTGCTACGCTCCTCTTCGAGTTACCGTAAATTGTTCTACTTAGCTAAGACGAGTAGTGACCCTCCCGAGCGAAGTTTAATTAGCTTTTAAATCCCTGCCGCTCATTATGCCCTCCTTTTTCTCCTCCAAATTGAAGGGACGGGGGGGTTAGCTTCTTCTCTTATCGGCCAACTTCTTGCGCAAGTAATCGCGCGGAAAGGAAAAAGGAAGCGCGCCCTTTTCAGCAAAAAATACAACCGGGTAAGGAATTTCCACCGTGAACGACACACCGAAAACCGATCGGCGATCGGTGTCGATTTAATTGGCCGGCGGATACTTTTACTCGCTCGACGCGAGTAACACAAATAGGGACAGTGCTCGATAAGCAACGTTGCTGTCTGTGATAATTAAACAAGAACTTTACACTGACAAAGAAACGAAGATTGATATTGATAATTAATTCTTAGATATCCCCTCGTATTCTTAGATTCTCGCATTTCTACGTTCGTTATGTTTCTAGTTTCTTGAATTTTCTTTCAAAGTTCTTGATTTTCTAGATTAGGTCTCTATTCAAGTTCTTTTTTTTTTTTTTTTTTAGTAAAGTGAGTAAAATTTACCGGAAATTGTCGACGTTTCTCTCGTCAGTCTTTTTACTTGGTGTTAGCTTCCAAGCGTCAATATCTGTTGAAAGTAGAGGAAGGTGGGGTAATTCGAACCACCCTAAGCCTTTTTCAAGACAACTTGAAGACTATTAAAGATAACTAAACTTCGTTTTCGCTTTTCACAACGTGTTTCTAACAAATATTTTTATTTATAGTAAGTATTAAAATGTTATAACAACTTTTTCGAAGATATATTTTTGTAAGGTAAATTGAACCATATTGGGCAAGGTGATACACTTTATTAATTTTTGTAATTTTTCTCGTATTTTAAAGCATATTAATAATGAAACAGTCTATAATAATTGTTATATTACATATTTATTATATTCTAATTTATTATAAACTTTTGTGCTTTTTGTAACATTTTCATACAAATATATGTGACATGTTTGAAACTTTTACTCACAATAATACATAGGATAAGTTCATATACTAAACCTTACGCTGTAAGCGATACACACCAAATCTTCAGTTTTAATTTTTAACTTTATGACACGTTGTGCCACGCTGCCGCTTTGTACGTTAAATTAGGGAGTTAGCAGCTAGTAACTCCACTACTGTCCGCTAGGTTGTGACACTTAATAATCCAAATATCGTGATGGTTCAAGTTGCTCGCGTGGTTTACATTACCCCAACTTCCTCTAAAATAAATCGATCCCGAAAAATAATCAATATTGAATCAATTTTGATAAGATATAACTAGTACGAACGTTTAATACGAGAGAAAGACATTCTTACTAAGCTATCGCTAGTCATTTCCGGTGACACATAGCGCGTCTTTAGCGTCCATCTTTTGATTTATCACAACGCGCGGCCACCCGCGGGGTAGGCAACCGTGTCGGAAAGCTTCTCTATACGCGGCGATGATAAATCTCGGGCACTCTCGGCTACAGGCGCCGCCGCTAAATCTGCGCGAATCACGCAGTGTGCGGCCGGTATCGCTGTAATAAATCGCGCTTCGATCGCAAAACCGTCTTGTAATACACGTACCGCGCGAGAAAAAAGATCCAGATATAGTAGGATTTATCCTATAATTCCCGGGGGAATTAAATCCCCACGGATTGAAGCGCTTCAGAAGAGAATGGTGTACGAGATCAACACCGAGTTGGAAACTTTATAATAATTTCGAAAATGACATTTAAAAAGAAAAAGCTGTATATCTTATAATTTTGTAATTAATAAAATATTAAAAATAGTAATTTAAAAATTATGTTAATGCAACTTAAATAGAAATTACAGTATTGGTGATAACTACACAGAAAAAAAGCGTAAAATCACACACACACACACACACACACAACATTAGTATACATACTATGTATATACGCAAGAATCCTATACTTCTTATAAGAATTTCAACTTTTTATTTCAACTTTTTTTTCTTGATTGAGAACTACATAAAACTTCGTGTAACTGTATAAATGACTTCATTCAAGCAAGTTTTTTTCTCGTTTAACGCAATATAATCTCATTTTAAAAATATATATATATTCTCACGTATATGCAAGTATATTTAGTGTTGATTTGACACTTCTCTTTTTTCTATGTAATCTGAAAAAATTGCGTAGTATCTAAAATTCTCTCGACAAGGGATGCCGTGTCGTTACAACGCAGCAACCGACATACCAGCATATCGCCCTAAATTTCAACCAATAACCGTTTCACCGTAGAGAATTCCCGCCGTATCCATGCACGGAAGCAGCCAGTTTTACGTTCGAATGACTTTCCGTTCTCGGCGAAAGAGATAGAACATAAATGAACCTCCACTTTTGCAAAATACTAACGCCGTTGTGTACATTTATAATATACAACTTAAATAAAAAAAGTTATAAAACTCCTTCTTGCTTTTTTCTTACGCGAAAAAAATAAATAAAAATAAAATAAATATATTATACACTGAGAAAAAAAAGCTGTTGCTTTAATTAAAGTGCTATCACTAAGAAAAAAAAGCTGTTGCTTCAATTAAAATGCTATCACGGAGTGCCAAAAACATAAGTAGTTTATTCAATTGTATTATTATTAGACCCAATATCTGGATTATTAAATCAATAATTAAATTATTGGTTTAATAATCCAGATATTGGGTCTAATCAATAATTAAATTATTGGTTTCATAATCCAGATATTGGATCTAATAATAATACAATTGAATAAACTACTTATGTTTTTGGCACTCCGTGATAGCATTTTAATTGAAGCAACAGCTTTTTTTTCTTAGTGTATCTAATAATAAAAACTAGAATAATATATAATAATAAATATGATATACATTACATAACAAATATAATCATATAACATTTAAATTGGAAACAATAAATATGATATGAAGCACTGATGCTTCGAGAGAGAGAAAAAGGATATGACATTTCGTCGTTTTGGCACAATCCCGCGGCGAGAACATCGTCCCGTTGTGCATTATGGAACGGCGAATATGGCGAAGATCCTTATGATCCTTCTTGCTATCAACTTGGCCCGCAAAATAAGTACGCCCGAGATTCGGCTTATTCTGAATAATATATCAAACTTATGAAGGCGGCTTTGAGGTCGACGTCGCGGCAAATCCTTATATTATAAAGTAGAAGGACGAACGGACGAAATTGCATTTCGGCGACCCATGTGTCTAAACGATTACACGTATTTCGATAAAATCCGATAATCCGCAAACGAGGATTTCATGTGACACACGTGTGGTGAGAGCGAGATCGAGAGAGGGAGAGAACAAATATGTTATGCTCCGTAAGTATAAAAAAAAGATTTTAGATCCTGTATCAAGGACTCAGAAGATTACAAGATCTAAAAATTCAGAGCATCGCCTGCTCTCTCTCTCTCTCTCTCTCTCTCTCTCTCTCTCTCTCTCTCTCTCTTTCTCTCTTTCTTTCTCTCCTGTTCTACCCCTTCGAAAGTTTCTAAACTCTAAAGAGCTAAACTTCCAGTTATAAAATCCATCTAGGCGAGGTTCCTAGACAGCATCTACCCTTTCCTCATCCTCTTTGTGTCTGCGAGATGAGCTAAGTTTATTATCGTAAATGAGATAATTCTGAAGAGGAGCTACCCATCTACGGAACTAGCTACCCGCGTCCCGAGGATGATCGTTTCAAAGCCTTCTTATCGTAGATTTAACACGTCGTTACGTCCCGTGAATACGCTGTGAATACATGTGCGTAGACGCAAAGTAGATAATTCGGATACAAAACTAATTTTGCGAACCCCTTACGCGCATTAAGCTCGCCGGCGACTTTCTCCGAGAGTTTCGCGCATTTATCTGGAACTCCAAATTATCCATTAAAGTATATTTGTTTAGCTTGAGAGAAAGTTGCAATTTGTAAAAGATTTGCAAAAAGTGGTTGAACTGGATTAAAGTTAAATTCAAGTTTTGCATGAAAATTGATGAGTTCTACTCAACTAGGGCCAAATCAGTTTCATTATTTCAACTTTAGATTTAACTTGAACTAATAATTGTTTATATGTATATAAAGAATTAATTAATAGCATTAATGGAGCCAGTTCTAAACATTATTTTAAGATTTTGAGAAATAATACAAAATAGTTACTTGACAATTTAATTATTTAATATATAAAATTATTGAAAAAAAAAAAATTTTACAGATTTTTATTTTAAAACAACATAACTTGTTAAAATTTCGTTAAACTTATTAAAATTTTTTGTCGCCAGATTTATTTCATGTATATAATTCTAGTTTTAATATTTCTTCTGCAATTCATACAGAGATCGACGCATGCAATATCGCTATTATTTATCAATTTGATCTTGAGAGCACATCTTTCAAACTACGAAAGTTCGTGCTTTTCGCGTTCTCGCGGATCAATGAGCAAACAAGCATCCGGAGCGCAAGTATCCTCCTCTCAACTCGATGCACCTTTTTACTTCTAGACAGCCATCGACGTGCATATGCGGACAAATTTCAAACAACAGAGACGATTTGACGAAAATGAAAGTTTCCGCCTCCAAATTTGCTTCGCCTTGGCGACGCGCGGCGTGGCGCTCCGTTCGAAGATTCATCCGCGATTTAATTTTAGAAGAGCTTTTCGCGCATATGCGCCAGCTCAGTCCACTCGTAAGTTTCGTCGGGACAAAACGAATTTTCGACGTGTGCTTTTGTCGCGAAAGAAAGAACATAAGTGTGTCCGATTATTCAACAATCGTCAATGTCGGGCTTTAATTTATGTGACACTTTTAACAGTTTTAACTGTCTAATCCAAACTGTTCGGCGATATATAACGATGTGATTGGAATGTGGAGTGTAATTACTCAAATTAAATTTATCATTGTTGTTAAAGGAGATACGTGAATCAGGAATACGTGAAAGGAAGCGAGATTTATTGTTACCATGCTATAGAAATCTTTTGTCGGACATGCGAAAAGGGGTAAAGAGTCAGTCCCCGACGATTTTTGCGACGCAAGAACCGCTAAAAATAGAAATTGTTGTACAACGTAACAGCGTAACAATTTGCCGCAATTTCGGGTATACATTTTTGCCCGAAAAAACATTTTTTTTTTACAAAATTCGTGAAATAGAATTTTTTTCCGAACAAGAGATACAATAGCGGTATGATAACGGAGGCGGGATAACCGTGGCGGGATTTTCTCACCTCTCGAAAAATCTATCATAAACATTGGCGAAAGTAAAAAGAAGTATTAATGATGGATGCGGTAAATTCCTATAAGCTTATCCACCACAAGCGGTCGGCAAAATAGAATTTGCCGCAATAATCGCTTACGCTCGCTCGTTCAACCTTAATCCCTTAACAACGCCAGGAAATAAAAAAAATTTGTCAAAAATGTTTTATTTTATATGCTATTGTTGCGGAATATAAATGAAGTTGACCTCGTTAGAAAATATACAAATTAAAAATATACATTTAAAGTAAATAAATATACCATAAAAGTGTTTATATAGATAATATATTTAATACACCGCTGTATAAATATACTGTATAATTTTTCTTTATCTCCAAAAATACCTTTTAATAAAATATCTTTTAATACATTTTGTTTGAATATTACAAAGACAAAAAAATACTCTAATAAATGTTTTCCTGTTTGACGAGCGTGTAAATATGAAAATAAAACGAAACGTTCACGCGTGCAGTGGCAACATATCGAGCGCATCAACTGTTATTGAGTTCTCACCCTGAGAAGCGCTCATCGATGCGAAAATGTACAATTCGGCTCTGTTCGTCGAGGAGACTCTAGTTGTCATCGTCAACGCCGTTAAAAATAACGTTGACGGCTTTTTCACAAGTTTGAATCTTCTCGCAAAAATTTCCAAGAAAACTTTAATAACATTTTTTTCTTTATTATGTTTTTAAAATTATATACTGCTACCACGTATACGCGACTTCTTTATTTTATTTAATAATTTTCTATTTGTGTTATAGCGTGGAAATAATAAATTACTATTATTAAAAATAATTTACGTCCCACCATTAAAAAATCCTTCGAAATTTTAGGATTGTTTATAATCATGTCTAAATAGGTCATAAAAATTATATATTTTCTTACTAAATGTTTTAGTAACAGTGTTATTTACTAGAAAAGTTAATATATCGAAGTAGAATAGCATTTTGAATCTCAAGAAATTTATAGTGGAAATTCTTCATTTAACGTAAATTCAAAAAACTTGGGAACTGGTGTTGCAGACTACACCAGCTTGACAGGTAGAGCTGATGTGGTCTGAAAATCGTGCGGCGTGTTCAAGTCTTCAAAAGTTTGCCCACCGTAAACGTCACAAATATCGGATTTAGTTGGTTGGCGCTCCCCCCCCCTCTCTCTCTCTCTCTCTGTCTTGCATTTTTCCAGGTTAGTTTCAAACTCATTTATTCGACGTAAATTACGAGACGCTCGCGTATATCGCTAAACTGCGAGCAAACTATTATCGCGATACTGGGAAATGAGCACTTAATTCGCTCGTCACGCGATCGAATTTTGCGCGAACGCGACTTGCCGCTCGATGTTAACGTGCGACGTTTTATAAAGTTTTTTACGTCGTTGCCCATGTAAAAATGTCGGTGACGTTCTTAGGTGCGAAATTTTTCCTTACGACTCCACAAAATATTCTGAATAGAAACATTTCGGCGAAGTATGTATCGTTAAGAAAAATTTTCAGGAAGTAATTTTATATAAACTGTTCGTTTAATAATTTCGACGCACTGCGGTTGGAGTTCTTGACGTTATAAGTTGAATGGTCTAAACGCGGCGACGTGCGCGGCGATGTCCTCCAGAGGCGATATTCTTGGCGGGACAAACAAGGGTGAACGCACGTACGAGGAGAGAGCAACGGCTCGCGCGACTGCACGTACTCTTCGCCCCAAATAGAACGCGCCGCCTGTTGGTAAACTCCGCTCTCTCTCTCTCCCGTGCTTCTCGATCGCCATCACGAACGCGCGCTAGCTCGTTTTCTCTCGGGGTACGCGCGATTCCTTCGCTTTACAGCCGAGGAATGCTGTGTCTACTAAAACAGTCGCAAGAAACATTTCAAAATAAGATAATTAAAAATACCATCGCTCGTAAGCCCGTGAATATGGATACATTGAACTTCAATCCTTTCGAGTTTAATGGGAGAAGTTTTTGACTACAGAAGAAAACTAAAAATAAAGCTATAACTATAACTGTAACTATAGCTATAGCTGTATCTGTATTTATAACTATAACTACAATTATATACGATTATAACTGCAATTATAACTATACTAGGACTATAACTATGACTATTTAACACTATAACTATTTATACTTTTAACTATACTTTTATGATAAATGTAACTATTTAACTATACTTTCATAGTAAAAAGGAGAAGTATATTCTACTATTATTCAGATGTGTCGTTATTCAAATTTTTATTATAATTTTTAAAACGTATCTTTATACATTTTAAATCTGCTTTCAAAAAGATAATTTTAATAGAAAAAAAATTTGATTTAAACGCAGCAGAGCTGTACAGAACAGAATTATACGTTAATCGCGCCAAATATAAAACACACGTTTGTTTGATGCACAAAGTCCCGGCCGATTGGCCGACGGGGATGTTTAAAAGTTCGAAAATACAGATACGAAATATCAATGAACTCTGCAATAAATTGTAACTCGGAAAAAATTGGAGTGGCGTCCCGAAAATTGTTCGATAGCTACGAAAATGTGAAGCTCCGCACGTGTAGAAAAGTAACTCCTCTCAATCCGCGTAAGGCAGCGGAAACTACGAAGTGAAAAGTTCCAACGACGGCCGAAAGAGCAGTCGTTCTCCTTCGCATCCGGTTCGGAGCGGCAGCCGGAAAAATTATTTTTACTTTAATCGCGAGTGTGTGTGCTACGTCGCAGTTGTCGCTTCGTGCCATTGATTGTGAGTTTCTTAAAGATTATATTCTACAATAATTTTCTACTTCTATGATTTTTTTCGCACGGTGTTTCTTTTGCGAAAAAAAAAACGCTGAGTTGTTCTAGGAATTGCAACAAATTTGGTGACAATTCGGACTGAGTGCTCTATTCTTGTAAATGTTAAGTTATTATCACGAAATGGAGAATCTCAGATTTGACTAAATTGCTATAAGCATTAATAAATTTGGTGAGACAATTTCCAAAGCACTGAACTTGGTGTTGTGGAAATCAACAAACGCGTGGCAAATGTCCAAAATGTTGCGAATAGAATTAGTGGGCCTACTATTGTTGGCCTGCACGCAAATTCTTACGGAGCACCGCGACTTTCATGAATCACGGGGTTACCATCAGCGATACTCTTTTCACGACACTCAGGAAAGAATAACGAGGGAGGTGCGCGTCAAGGAAGGCCGATTACGCGGCATGGTGGTCCAACCCAGAACCAATCACAATTTGCAGCTGGTCGACGTATTTCTCGGTAAGTTTCAGAACGCCATTACGTTTCATTATAAAGAATTAGCGTTTACATATAGGTAGATAAGAAATGATTCATTGCTTCGCGAGAACCTTTAGCTTTTCCGTTGCGTTACATTTAATGCTAAAAATGGACGTTGATCCTTCTCGAAGAAAAGATGCATAGAAAACAACCGAACCATATATCATTTATATCGATTACATTTAACTCGATGGAGACGCCAAGCTGGTTGACGCAAAGCCGTCGTTTCATATGCAACAACCTACTACAACGGTATCTTGATAACGTTCCGATACTCCGAGGGAACTCGGGTCCGGTCAGTGAGCAAAAGTTTCCTGGCAGCTGCATATATCCGCGCTTTGAGAATCCCGATACGTCAAAGGATCCAAAACGAGAAGCGCGCGCGCCCGCACGCGTCTGTGTATTTCGGGAACAGATATTACTGCCGTCTCTTCGCGGCATGGCATGGCACATCTCTCCTTTCTGGTTTTCTCCGTCTTCGCTCTCGACTCGACTCGCTCGACGTTGCGCTGCGTAGCGTCCGTCAACTTGCACCGCCACGCGTCAAATTGCATCCGCGCGTGTGCATCCTTATATGCAAAGTCGAGCCCTTCTTGATGTTGATCCGCGCACTTGAGTCGCTTCTCGCTGAAAACCTGTCAACCTTGATAAAGATAACTGCAGAATTAAAAAGCACCGATGGGAATTGCAATCACGAAATTTGATTAAATTGAAAACCGAATCGAGGTCGGATAGAATTTAAATGGGAATTGATATTTAATTGTGTTAAATAAAATTACATTGGAATTTAATTATAATTAAATTTCAACTGATATGCAGAGAAACGATATTCAGCTTAATGAGAAGCGAAGTTAAGCGGCACTGACGTAAATCCTTTTTCAAAAATACATTTAACGCTATTAATAGCAAGCACCGGTGAATAGTTTGTTCCCTCAAACACATTTGTTTTCTAATGGAGATGTCAGTTACCGTATTAGTTTGGTATTACGCCATGAATCTATGGAGCCAGTGTGCAAGGCAGTCTTCTCCCCTGTGTTTTAGGAGTTCCTTACGCGGAGCCTCCCGTGGGATCCTTCAGATTTTCTCCGCCACGCTCACCGCAACCGTGGAGGGGGGTGCGGCAGTCGCAGGAATTCGCCCCAGTTTGCCCGCAAGTTTTGCCAAATCTTCGTGAAGAAGTAAAACCGGGCAGGTACGAGTACCTGGAGAGACACTTGCCGTACCTGAGGAACCAGAGCGAGGACTGTCTGTACCTCAACATCTACGCTCCCCATCAGGCCGAAGGTGAGTGCGAGAGTGATTACGGGAGAATAGGAGTAGTATTGTCGCGGAAGTCATTTGGTATCGATACCGAAACTAGATCCAATCTACAAAGTCCGGGTACATTGAGAAGTGACTCGATGCTATAACTCATCTGTTTCTGACAAATTATTGAATTAGATGAGAAATTTAAAATCGCGATGTAGCAGAATCTTCATAATTCAGTTTAAATTTATATTTTGGGTTAAAATATACTATTTTGAGTTACACAGATCAATATTCAGCTTGACTGTACTATTTTGCTTATAATAATGTTTACTTGAATTTAATAACCATTTCTATTATAGCTTCCAATTAGATTGATTCAATTTAGAAACGAAATGTTCTCATACTTAACAAATTTAATGGGAAATTTTTTATTCACATAACTTATCGTTGGGCGTACAAAGTATAAAAGCAAGTAACCAAAGTATTTTACATCTCTACTGTATATAATTCGCGAACACGATGATCCTCATATTCGAAGTCCGGATGATCCGCAGGTGGAATAATCCTTCGAAAAAAATGGGGAAAATATCCCGGATGAATTGAAACTTTCCTCCGGATTTTCCCTTGCTATAGCAAACGAAACATGGAATATCCAACTCGAAAAAAAGGGAGGATCGGATCGACCGTCCCGTCCGTCCCGTCTCGTCCCATCTCGCGCGGACTTCGCGCGATTATGCGGATGCATTCGGCTTTGCAACGAGCTTTTCCGCACGGTCAACTGCGTAAAACAGCTGCCATCGATTTACGCGGGGGCCGGCGTCACGGTGGAAGGAACGGTCACGTTGGGTTCGGCTTTCGCGTGCGCGTTATAAATTCATTCCTCCCCCCTTGCGTTCGTATATATTCATTCCGCCAGTCGGTCGCTCGGTCGGTCGGTCGGTCGGTCGCCCCCGTCGCGCCGCGCCGCGCCGACGTGCGTATTCACCGTTTTACAATACCGTCGGCCCGAGTGGGTTAAAACTCGCGTCGCCAGACCATTTATGAGCGTATATATGGAAATATCTGCAAGAAATCCAAATCGAATTGACCGGCGGGGGCTATCGGTATAGCCTTGCTACAAGAGATATCGCTCGCAAAACCGCATCATCGCGCCGCATCAGCCCGTTTGTTTCACGCCGCGATACATCCGCCATGAGCTGAAAATTTTTTTTCTATTGCATTTCCATGACGGAATATGATTTTGAATTGAACTCTCATTTTTCGATATCAACTTTAGAATTTCTCCCACGTTTCGCGTGAGATCGAAACCGATATAAAAATATTCATGGAAAAGAAATCGATACTGCCTAATGTTCCTTTTTCATAAAGCTTCTAAATTTCTTATGACTCAAACAGTATAAAGGTAAAATTAGGGAAGATTTGGTTAAAGCGTAATCTTAGGTTTTTAACGTTCAATTTAATTTTGGTGTTGAAAATATTTCAGATATAATAATCTGGTCTGAATATGATATAATTTGCTTATAAGTTAACTTCCGCGAGAATGTGGCGTATCTTCTTTATCTATCGTCCCCCTCCTAATGTGGAAATAGGTTAATCTTTTTATCGCTGTTTGTGAAGTACACTTTTTATCTCCTCAGATAAACACGATAAGCAGCACTGGATTTCCTCAGCGTTTTCTCGGGTAGGCATTAACCCGTTAAAGCAAGCTCGGTTCAAGGATACCGCAATTGCGACGGTCTTGTTATCTCGCGAGATTAAGATTGCGAGTCGTCATTGCAAAAAATAGATTAAAGAATATAATATAATTTGATACACACGGCGTTCTCTGAAATTCTCGAAACTTTATGGAAACTCTGTATCGTCCAGTATTACACTTTATTAATTCCGCGAACTCTCTTTATTTCCCAGTTTATAGAAAATATTCACGCGTTGTGATAATTACACTTCCCAACACAGAATAATTCAAGCAATGCGATACGTCGGAGTTATCGCGTTGCTTCCTCCCTCAGAGCGATACAAACGGTTCGTTAGAAAATTCGGTGAATATGTTTTAATTTTGTTTCTATCTCAACGACGAGCTTAACTCATTAACGAGCGCATTAAAGGAGAAACCGCAAACACGGAATTACTATTACGCGTCACGGAATTATACCATCCCGCGAAAGATACGTCGGGATTTGTGGGATAAAGCGTGCGTTGATGATTACTACCTTCCTCGGTGGAACTCTCTCTCTGCTTTGGGGTTGAGTAAAGCTAGAGTAGAAAACGTGTGCACGAGTGGTACTCGAGAAAGTCGCCAGAGCCAACACGAGCCTTTGTACCGCCTTGTCGTTCTACGGTTCCAACGAGACCAATTTCTCTTCCATCGTGCTTTATCCAAGAAAGGAAAGAGCACGGCAGAGCGGATGGCGGGAGGGAGAGAAGGAGGATAGAAGGGCGCACGTACTTGCAGTACTTTGTGCTTAATGCTTAGTGCCCTCACCAAAGTACGTATATAATTATATCGGCGATGCATTCATATGCACGCGTACTTCATTTCCGAATGTGAAGCGATTTTCGCTTGTTAATTTTAACCTAAGCCCTCCTCTATGCAATCTATTCGCGAATTCGCCTCATGCGTTTATTAGGCTGAAATTAAGCTGTTTTTATTATTGTTGAAGTGAAAACAAAGCGATTCGATCATTATAAAGTAAAAAAAAATAATAATTAGTTTTTCTCGATTTTAATCGACATATTTTAACTCGAGATTACTTGTTAAATGGAAAACTGAAACGACTAAATAAACGAGAAGCTGAATGAACTTTATATAGCCTAATTATTCGCATAATTACGCATTTCTTTAGAGCATGAATATCGCTGCGAGTCGAGAGATGCGTAAGTAAACACGAAAATTATTTATTCCGTGAACGCTGTATAAATTTGCCTTTTATGGGAGCAAATCGTTAGAAGGAATTCTTCCGATGTTTCTTTGAATTCTGCAAATTAATGGAAGGCAAATAACCGGTCTTCTGAAGCGATGAGTATGTTTAATTCTTTTTGAGCTTGCTCTCCGCCTATATATAAATTCCAACGTGGGCATGAGATCAAATGTCAATTGAATTCGAACGGCGAATTTACTATTCTCTGTTTTGTCAAATGTGAAGTAGATAATTCTTGGATCCTTTAAACTCTCGCTTGCTCGCGATTTCTGATCCTCTTTTGGATTTTCTGCTCGCGGATACGAATCTGAATATCGGAGGTGAGAAAGCTAGCATTTGAGATTCTCCTTACGGTCGACGCATATTCGGTACGTCGCCATATTGCTTCCTTTTGCTTCTGTAAATCTCGCCCTCCGGCGAGATTTATTTGACTGTGCACCGTAGATCGAGCATTAATGAATTTTCCGATATTTTACAGCGCCGCAGGGGTTGCGATCGCTGAAAGCCAACCCCCCCTCTCCGCTCTCCTTTAGCTTCGTATTTTTCGCCTTCAATTCATCCTTTCTCACTCAAATGTATACGTATACTTTCTCTATTTTACTCATGTATATCCATGAGTAGCAGAAGCCTGAGAAATAAGAGAAAAAATCGTGGTTCGTATTATAAAACTATAGTACATGAAACGCCATTTAACAATTACACATATAATGTTATAAAATAATTGTGGGAGAAAATACAAAATACTCTTGTCTAGTGCAAAATTCAACTCCGTAACTTTTTATTCACAAATCGATTATTTCTTTAATTGTTATATAAGTTATTTGTTATAATTTATATTATATAGGTAATTGATCACGTGCTGGTCGCGCGCATTAGGTTCTTGATTGAATAGAAATATTCCGATATAGAGCGCTTATATACGATTATATACGAACGCTTATAACGAAAATAAAATTTACATAATTTATATTACTTTACATTTATTAATATTAAGTATATGTAAGATAAATACAAAGTTTTAATAATAAAGTATTATACGCATGTATATATGTTGAAAAATATTTTGTATGTACTTTATATACGAGAGAAGCTTTCCTCTTATGCTCTTCTAGCATCTTTTCTCCCATAACGAGTAACGGTAACGAGTTACTTTGTACAAAAAGTAACGGTAATAGTAACGCATTACTTTTATGAAAGTATCATTCCCAACTTGGACTAAATCTTAATTTTAATTTAGAAATAAGTATAATAAGTTAGGTTAGTGTTTTCGGGGAGGGGCGGATTTTCTCAATTGTCAATATAAAGAGAATTATAATAAAATATTTGGTGATATTATTAATTAATACATAACTTTTATTTGCAAACCTATACGTTGAGCTATGTAAATGTGTCAAAGAAATAAAAAAATATTTAATCATTACATGTTCGCAAAATGTTCAAATAAAATGTTCAAATGAAGCCATATGTATAATGATTAAATATTTTTTTATTCTTTGATCTATTTACATAACTAAACATATATAAATTTGCAAATAAAAATTACGTACTAATTAATAATATTATATATTAATAAATATTTTTATTCTATTATTCTTATTAACCTTCATCTTTGTCATCCGTAAAAATCCGTTTAAAGATGTTTATTTTGAAATTATTTACAACATTTTCACCGAAGAATACGTAAATAAAAACGTGCATGGATAGTTTTTGGAAGTTTACTCGTATCTACAATTCACCTCACAAACATCATCTTACCGTTGGAAAAAGAATATTGTAACGTTTACACACTTCAGTGAAGTTTCAATATTTAAGAGAGCGAACATATCTTACGCGGAAAGCAACCTCTTTAACCCGCGGCCGGCCGGACGGTTCCGATTTATTCGCAGTCTCGGCACATCTCTCATCGTCTGACCGCGGTCTTTTTGCATGATGCTCTCGCCAACCGAAATGCACTGGGAATAAGTTTTGTTTACCAACCGCGCCGCGAGCGGTTTCAAATTAAAACGTCGGAGCGGCCGCGTGGGGCCGATTTTTCCGCCTCTCACACGATGAAGACCATAAATCCGTAACAACGGCCCCTCAATGACGCCGCTGGGCGTTTATGAAGGCCAAAGAGGAGAGACGTAATAAATGAGAGACGATTAGCGGAGCACAGAGTCATGAATGTTGAAAGACATTGAATATATATCATAAATCAATCGAAACTCTCTCTGGAGTTATTAAAATTAAAAACATTTATCAATTTGTTGATAATATCTGCTGCTTTATTAACAAAAAATTAAATGCTTAGTGAATAACTTTAATCTCTTATTATTTATTAAAATTAAATATCTTAAACTATACGACAAACGCGCATTTAATATAAGTATAATATACATTTCATAAATCTAAAAATTTAAGATTTTTAGTTTCATTAATCGAGAATCTGCGTAGCGGAACCGAGGTTCCGAATGTAAAAAACCTGCAGAATCTCAAGCTATCTCCGAAAACATCTAACAAAAGATGACAGGAGCTCTTAAGGATGTATTGCAGGTACAGTCTGAGATGTATAGGGCATAATTTTCAAAGCGGTGCCAAGTGGATAAAAATTTGTGAGAATGTTCTTTTAGTCTTTCTGATGTGCTACAAAAAAGTAGAAACGAATCCACTAAACGGTTGCTGAGATATAACGATTTTAATTCACTGATTTTAGTAAAAACAGTGAATTAAAATCGTTATATCTCAGCAACCGTTTAGTGGATTCGTTTCTACTTTTTTGTAACATATCAGGAAGACTAAAAGAACATTCTCACAAATTTTTATCCACTTGGCACCGCTTTGAAAATTATGCCCTATACATCTCAGACTGTACCTGCAATACATCCTTAATCGGTTCAAGGGAGTCGGTGACCACTTACACGGTACGGTTTCCTTTAAAACTTCCTTAGTTGGATTTCCCTCTTTTCCGTGAAACTTGGGCGAGGGAGAGAGAGAGATGAGAGATGCTATCGGCGAAATGAAACAGGTTAAGCTTATTTTATCATTCTGTTTAACTCCTGAGATGACGCTGGGAACACACTTCGATGTTCTCATCACTTTTATCAATATTAAAATCGAAGTTTTAAAGTGTGCTTAATAAAAAATTTGTTGATACATTGTCGCTTCATTAGGAAACTTCGATAAATAAACTTCGAGAACTCCGCTGTTCCCCAGGCGGGAAAAAAGTTCGCCGGTGATAATCGACGTTTTCAAAAAAAGTTCAGATCACCCCGGGAAGTTCGGCCCGTTAGCAGCGTTACGATCGACCGCGCGAACGCCCCAAAGAAATTGGCTTTGTTACGTCAGAAAGCGAAACCGTGCGTTTCCGTCATGTTCTCGAGTTTCGTGAAATACATCGCTCGTCCTCAAAGGCCACGCGTCTAATGGCTCGTGTCGTAAAAGTTGCCCCAGTCAGTCCCGCTTCGTCTCTTTATTGCTACTTCCGTTTAACCGGCATCGCATCACACACATCATTTATTTATACAGAGCATAAAGACGGATAAGTTTATAAGACGCGTGGAAATTTTAAAGCGTATCAATTCCTTATAGGAAAAGTAATGATTGTGAAGATCAAACAATTTTAGATCGTTTGAGTGATAATTGCTTTTACTTTCAAAATCCTTCAATTTTGAATGTCTCAAAAAATCGATTAAATCCTACCTTCGAGATTCCCTGAATTCTTTCTCTGAGGAAACTCTTCGGGATTGGCTTATTCGCATTTCTGGGGCTTTTAGAAACTACATTTCTCGGATGTTAACTGCATCGAGTGCTAGACGTTTTGAATCTAAAGTCTCTTGAATTCCGGATTCGTACAGTACCTACGCTAATCCTCCCCCTTTAACTCAGAGGCATAAGCGTCTACCGAATTCGCTGAACTGTTTTAACGTCATTAATATCCATTATCCGCTTTCATCGCGCCTTTGTCGTCTCGAAGACCTATTAAAACCACGTAAGCAGAGTCGAGCGGCAGTCGACGTCTCCTTCAATACGCGGGGAAACAAAGATCTCTCGACGTACCGGCCAACAACAATGACGAGAAACAGCGGAAAGTATCGTCTGAAGTGAAAGTTGCAGCTTCGCAACGAGCATGCCGTTTATTTTAAGTTCTTTCAAACTCTGCGGGGAAAGGAAACAGCGAGTTGAAAGAGCGCTGGACGATGGAGGGGAGATATAAAAGAGGAAGAAGGAAAAAAACCGAGAGAGAGAAGGGAAGGGAGGGAGGGAGGGAAAGAGAAGGTATCGCGCTGAAAATAGAGGAAAACGGAGAAATGGCGGTCGCTCCAAACCATTAGACAAATTTTATATATAGAATTGGAAAACTCGTTTGTTTTTACCAACACGTCGGTTATTGCTTTTCACCCCTAGAGTAATAATCGACATTTCGACACGCTTCGAAATGAAAACATTATCTTTTTCTTCCTTTTTCATACGCGATAATTGAACAACTATCGTCGTCGCGAGCGAGGAAAGTTACTTTATAAGAACAAATAATTCTTTTCCAGTCACCAGATTGTTCCCAGAGGAAAGAAACTTTTTATATTTGGGCAATAAATATAAAAACTACATGATAACCCATGCTCGCGCGAAGACGATAGATCTACAATCTCAATTACATTGCAACAATCAATCGTGATTCCAAGGATTTGGTATAGGTTTCCCTTTCTCTTCAGCTTCATGGATTCTATGGATCCCGCTCTCTAAATCTCATAGAGCGCATGGTTTTGCCACTAATATATTTAGAGTTACTGCGATAGTCACTCCAAAAGAGACGGTTGTCACTCTAATTTGAGCAAATCCGAGCACTCATAAGGTAGGAGTGAATTTTTCACTCAAATTTTTAGAGCGGTTACTCTACCGGAGTGATACGATCTCACTCTAAAAGCTATATTACGATTCATTAAAGATCGACTATGATAAATAATTGTAACAGAGTGAAATTTTCCACTTAAAATTATAGAGTGACATAATTCACCCCTGGACACTGATCTACTGCACTCGAAAAAAGTGGCCTTTCACTCAATAGAGTGCAATTTAATTCTTTCACTCTAGAGTGACGAATCACTCGAAGTGCACAGGCTAAATTTTCACTTTTCGTTACACTTGCATCTTGCATTTCACTCATTTTGAGTGACATTTCACTCTTGGACTTTCAGAGAGTAAATTTCTCAAGCGAACAAAAGTCACAATTGGCGATTCGCAACAAGTAATCCGCAATTTCTAACTTGTTAGCGCCTCGATTTGTGTGACCCGAGTGTAATGAAATCTCGGCCGAGGCAGTTCATCAACACATGGATCACGTTCGATTCCTCACGCGGTATCTGCGGGCAACCGCGGCTAAACATAATCGGCTGAATAAACGGATATTCATGCGAGTCGCCAGAAGGCACCTCCTTGAACAGGGGTCAAAAGGAGTGGGAGGGGGAAAGGGAAGGGGACGGCATGATTCGAGACTTACATAATGATGAACCGAAATCCGTGGCATGCACGGCCGATATGTTACTGTCTGCTTCGATGGCGTCTGGCCGCAAGTAGATAGGGGATGAGCGAGGGGCGCATGGCGCTTTCCTTCCATATTAAGTGGCTAACCCGCGGCCTGCCAGGATTCAGTAAGGCATTCGCGAGTGACTTTGCCGGATGCTCGCAAGAGGACTCGATGGCGGTGAAAAGTCCTGACTCGATTACTGTCGACTGCTAATATCGGAAGTCCACTTCATGCGACATCCCTTCTCTTCACTCCCGCCTTTGAGGACAAATTTACAAGAAGTTGAGGAGAAAGGAGAATAGAAGTGGGAAAATAAACAGCGAAAAATGTATTGTATTTTGGACGGAATCCATGAAAGCACTAACAAGGAACTCCGTGGAGCAGCAAACTCCGATAGCTTAAAAGATGAAGTTAGCATTTAGTTGATGTGGAGAAAAAAAGACTCATTTTTGGAGCGGCGGGAAAGAATCATCTGCGAAAGACTAACCCGTTGACTTTTCTTTATATGTCTGATAAATATTTAAAAAGATGTTTAGCAATAAAGAGCGGCAAACAAATTGGCTTTATAGTAATTTATAATTTATATTATAGTAATAGCCCAGTAAAATGACTCGAAATTTGTCGATTTGGAGGAAATAATACTGACTGGGCTGAAACTTTGTAAACAGGGTTGTTTTAGGATACTATTCAACATATTAAAAGTCCCCACGTGTAGACGCTACGTTGCGGGCAGGGGAGGGTCCAAAAGGTCCAAAAAATCAGTTTTTTGCAAATAACTCGGAAAATATCAACTTTACGGAAATTTATGTAGATATCAAAATTGTAGTTTACAAAATTCCGCACAATTTTATTTTTTATTCAAGTTTGTACGACCAAATGGAGCAGAGATAGAATTTTTTTAAACACCGGTAGTTTTGCGACACAACGAAAACGCGTACGCGCGTCGCGCATTTTTCGCTAATATCTCAAAAATGGACGCTCAAATCGAAAAATGTTTACATGAACACTAATATAAATAAAATACTCACATTTTATGAACCAATTGTTATTTTATACTTGTACATTTGAAATGTACATGTCTAAAAACACACAGTAATTCACAATGTTCATAGATAATCCAGCCGCAAGAATTTATTAACCCTATTGCTCTTTCGTGTCCCACAAGTTTCTAACAGTTGTTTGTTCCGGAAAACAAATGATTGTTAGATAATCTCTCCCACCCCTGAAAGAAGTTGTTATAGTAGGGAACATTAGATAGAAATTTCAAAGTCCTGAGAGCCGACAAAACGGCGTGGTGTTGACTTTGCCCCGGACGTCAATTTTCATTTTTGTCAATTCAAAAATTTAAAAATTTTGAAAATATCCAAAAACGATTATCGGATTCATATAGAGCATCAAATTTTCCATGAAAATCACTTACATATAGGTTTGCAAAAGTAAAGCTCGATGAAAGAGTAGAAATTTTCGAGAAATCAGAAAATTTACTTTTCACCATCAAAAACGCTTATGTCGCGCTAAAAAATACACCATAACTCAGAATGTCATCAAATCCCGTTGATAAAACTGGCACATAAAGACGCATTTACAGTAAGAAAGGCAAGTTTCTATGACAGATTTAAATTAGCAAAAAGTCTATAAGTGTCAAGTTTGCCCCGATGTAGAGTTAGCCCCGGTCTTCCCTAATTTAAAATATTATTGTCGTTAAAAAAAAATTTGATATTTCACAGAGGATAATTATGGCTCAGAGGCAGGTGGAAGAGGTGGAGAAGAGCTACAATTATAAAAAAAATTTAATTTTTTTTACATAAAAAATATCTGTCACACTTCAAATTCATTTTTTCTTATTTAGAAATTCTTTTTTTAGCATCCTTTAAGTCCTTAATCCTTAAATGCCACCCGGAGTCCAGCGGACCCCAGATCCTTTAGAATGAAATGTTTTCAAATGTTCTTGCCAAAAATGGAGTTCATGCTCCCATTGATGATAGTTGAGTGATTGACCTACTCGTTGGTACACTTAGCAGTACTCAGTTTACTTAATTTTTTATACTATGTTAAAATTGAAATTTGAACAATATTAGCATTTTATACTCTTCTCTAGACCTTGAACAACATTGAAAAAAATTGTCATAACTAAAAATAAAAAAATCAATGAGTAAGGAGACATTTTTTATGCTGGGGTCTTTTAGACCCCTCAGTGAACTTACGAGGATCTACAGAGGTGTGGCATTTAAGGGTTAAAGTCCTTCTGTACCATTTAAAAATTACCAAATTTGCGGCAACGAAATTAAGTATTCTTATTTAATTAATAATTATCTCATTTTTTTTCTCATTCGTACTACTTTTAGCTTTAATTTGCGTGTTTCATCATTAAGCTTCGTCAATTTGTTCGTGAGTTATGATTTTTTAAATAAAACGAGTCGTAACGTGTTTGCCGCGCCGCGCGCTGCATACTGGCTTCGGACTCTTCTCAATTTTTAGTACCTACGTACAGTACTATCGGTCCTAAAAATATCGGCCTAGTACCAAACGATTCAGAAAAACCCCAAGAATAACTTCTGACACTTCAATAAGTACAGAAAAATTGTTAAGGACACGTTTTTTCATCATTTCAGGCGACTCATAGTGATGATCTGCTACATACGTAAACTTACCTGTCTTTTGAAACGCCAGTTTCCCATCATGATGCCTTCAAAATTACATGCCATAAACTCTATTTTATAGGAAATTTTGTCAGCTTTAATTTCGGTCTCTTGAAGTTTTTTCGTAAAATTAATAGAAACGGAGATTTTTACAAAAAAAGGAATGATAATGCAATTTTTCACACAATTTATCAAAAATACAGCAATATTCATGAACTTTTTTTTAAATAAAACATACTTTGCGAAGGACTTATACTACTCCAGCACGTTCATATATATATGAAGTAATAAAAACAAGGTAAAATAAATTTTTGAAAAATTATTATCTATATATTTTCGGACTAAAATGTTAATTTAACAAAAATTGATTTTTTTTCTTCAATATTTAAACGTCTGTAAATCATCAACGCTTTAATAAAAAAAGGTCTACGACCTCTCATTTTAAAGATAATTAAAATATCTTCAAGAAAAATACATAACATTACTGCCTCCAACCAATTAGAAAAAGTTATTTTTCAAAATGCACTGAAAAATTACATTTCTTCACGTTTTTTGCTCTTAACGTCAAGCTATCTTTACCAAAGTAGATTTATGCATACATCAACATGTTCAAAATTTTATTCTCTTTAACTTTTATTATACATACTATATGTGTACGACCTATACTTTCAGAGTTAATACTGATTTTTACATGCAAAACATCCACTATCAACATAAAATAAAATTGTCTTTTAATTAATAACTCGGCGAATTTGGACCGTACAAAAATGAATAAAAAAGGAAATTGTTAGTAATTAGATTCTCTACATTTTTTATTTAAAAAATTTTTTGATTTGAGAGTCCATTTTCGATATATTAGCGAAAAATGCGCGACGCGCGTACGCGTTTTCGTTGCGTCGCAAAACTACCGATGTTTAAAAAAATTCTATTTCTGCTCCATTTGGTCGTACAAACTTGAATAAAAAATGAAATTGTGTAGAATTTTGTAAGCTACAATTTTGATATCTACATAAATTTCCGTAAAGTTGATATTTTCCGATTTATTTGCAAAAAACTGATTTTTTGGACCTTTTGGACCCTCCCCTGTCCGCAACGTAGCGTCTACACGTGGGGACTTTTAATATGTTAAATAGTACCCTAAAACAAGCCTGTTTACAAAGTTTCAGCTCAGTCAGTATTATTTCCTCCAAATTTTGTTATTTTACTGGGCTATAATATTAATAGTTTATATTATAGTATATTATATTTATAATACACTAAGAAAAAAATGTCAATTTAAAAAAATATTTAGTTCGATACGTCCAACTAAACATTTTAGTTAGTTAACTAAACATTAGTTGAATTAATTAATTCTTGATTAAAGAAATTAAATAAATTGTTAAAACAACTAATGTTTAGTTAATTAACTAAAATGTTTAATTAAACGTATCGGACTAAATATTTTTTGGGATTAACAATTTTTTTTCTCATTATAAGAGAATGATAACAACTCAATTCGTTTTGAAATGATTACTGCAATTGCCGGATTTATATTTGTTTCAATTTTCACCTGATAGAGATTGTTAGATATCAAGGGAACTTAATTAAAACAATTGCAATGATTTTGCTTGTTAGAGGTATTAGAGCATTTAATTGGACGAGTTTCTAGGAACGGCCGAGAGTCGTTTATGACGCTAATAAATGGAAGCGATTTGTCGGCAATAATCACAGGATCACAGAAAAACTTCATGAGCCACCGCGTCATTTGTCGAGAGATTTACTTCCACGCCATTTATCGCGCGCTAATATTTATCACTTGTTATTAAATTAACGTTTTGTTGTAATTGAAAAAAGTCCATTTTTCCTCAATTTAAAATTAGATCTTGATTTATCACGCACTTCCAAGAGGAGAGAAGAGCTTTTCCATATTTTCTTCTTTAACGTTATTTTAGTATTCCGCTCGTTTCTTCCCTTACGCTATTTCCACGTTATTTCTTTTCTTTTGCACTATTTTCATTTGCATTCTGATCCTCTACAATCATTTTATGCGTGTTTATTGAAACAGATGACTCTCGCAAAGAAACGCAGCTTCATCGATCTTCTCGTGCGGCAATGCTTCGTTTCGCGGGGGAAAACGTCTTCGACTATTTCCGTACGTTTGCACGGGCACGAAAACACGAAGCTACCACCGCACCGCGAACGGCACCATTTCTTCTTCCCACCTCTCCACCCACGTTATCGGTGAGAGACAAATCGATGCTTCATGAATTTACAGCGGATGAGTCGCTCGATCGTTCCATGAAATAGCGCGTTACAAACCGATCCCCACTCGATTCGCTGCGATTTGTAAACCATCGGTCGCTTCGATCCCTCGCTCTCACCCCTCGCCCACACCCTTTCCTCCTCCGTGTCGCAAGAAGACGCAGCTGCTAAGTTTTCGTCCGACAAGATAAGCGGAGCAATTGTGGCACGAGATGTCCTGGGCGGAGTCGCTATTTCCCCAAAACGGATTTCTGTGAATCGCTAATATGCTGAGAAAGATTTAATGGAATTCCCCGGACTTTGGAAGAGAGTTCGCAAAATATCGTAATGTCCCGAAAAATGTATTACGCTCTGGCAAGAAGTGCGCCAGCGTTTTGTAGTACGCCTTCTCTTGCAGGACACTTATTCTAAACTTGAATATCCACATTTTTCAAGACACGATTAGGCTTTAAGTCCAGTTTCTCTCGCACGAGTTCAAAACTTTTCAATCTAAAATACTGAACGCTTACATTTCGGAACGTATGGTTATTCTTTAAATTTCTAAATTCTGGCATTTTCACTACTTTCCAAATAATTTTCATTTCTTAAAGTTATATTTATTTACATCTATAATATGTTATATGGCAGTTATATTTGGTGTTTGCTAAATAGTTGTATTTATATAGTTATATAGTTATATTATATACAGTTATATTTATATTTAGATATATACGCATCTTCGGTTAAAAGTGCAATATTATATTTTCACCATTTTCATTATTTTAAAAATAGATTACACGCAAGGATATCCTTGCAATTTTTTTTTTCTTCTCTTTACTTACTTAACGTTTGTTACTGATCGCGTGCGAACTTTAGTTTTTACAGTCTCGAATAGGATTTATCTTGAACTGATACGGCCAATGTTCTTTCGCAGGATTAACGTAACCAATAGCTAGGTTACGCAAATTTTGGCAAACTCTTACAAGCTCACCTACGCGTTTTACCGGTGGCTTTTGCCTACGACTGACAATATAGCTAGCACTCAGCCCACTGGCATCCACCAAAGCCACCCTTAACGCATTAACATAATGGAAAAGTTATCGGAACGCTTTAGAACGGATCTTGAAAGTTACGGCAACAAATTCGCGAACGTTAACTTATCGACTTTCTCTTTAGAACCTCGAAACTAATAATGTATGATGATATTATTAGTTTTCATGTCGAGAGAGCAGGAAAGCCGATAAGAGAAAAATGCTCGCTGATGCTGAAACTGCCGCGCGAGTATATGAATTTAATATTGCAACTTCTAATTGATTTTATCTCATTTCACATCACAATTTTGGAAAGATTTAAATAAATTAATTTTGAATTATTTTATAATTATACAATTATCAAAGAAATGTAGATTATTAAATATCTTGCTTGATATATATTAAATTAAATATAGATTGCGAGAAATGCAAGAATGCAAGCGTATCGTTATAAATTATCTTAGGCGAAATTTCATACGGCTCATTTTATCCGATTAACTTTATACGATTTAGTTTGCGCAAATCATTTTACGCGAGGATTATTGAAGAGCATTTCGCAGCGATGAATATGGAATATTGATGTTGGAATTAGCGAGCTCTTTTGCAACCTAATTAATGCGGTGTCTGTTTACCATACTGACCGTATTTAACGTGCATTACGTCAACATATTACAATATATGAATATACAGGCTTGCGTTGTTTCTTTCGACAGTAAATTCTTTTAAGAATTTGGATTCGATTATTCGCCATATATACTCTCACAATTTCATTAGTAGAAAATTTAAAGAAAAATAAAGAGACATTCTTCAGCATTTCCACTAGCGAAAGCGGCCGATTCCTAATGAAAAGTCGGTGTAGTTTATCGCGGGAAGCACATCAGAAATTATGAATGGTGGCCGTAAACGGGAGCCAACACTTTTCTAGTTGCAAGATGGCCGCAATGGGTATCGTGCAGCGGGCGCAACTCCCATTAAGCATCTCTGAGCTGCAAGTAGACCGGACTAACTGCGCTCTGCCCGACTTCTTACATTCTAATGAATATAAATATCGCCCTCTCGCTCCGTCTGAGAGAGCCGTTTCTTCCCGGTCCCGGCATCCCGTATAATTGTTTCCGTGGAATCTTCTAGACTTCCAGATAAAGTTCCTATTAAAATAAAAAGGGTTAATGACTGAGCAACAATAGTTGTTAAATAATTAACTTATTAATTTGCATATACGATAAATTGGTAGGTTTCGACTTCACTGAGTCTTCTTCAGCCATGACATAATAATAAAACATTTAAAGACGGTAATATATTGATGTATTATAGAGAACAGATTGAAATACATAAAAGTCAAACGTTGAAACAAACTATATAAAAGTAAACGGAGAAAAATAAGATATGGAAAGTCGTAATCTAATAAAATTATCATAAGAAGCCACATCACAGTTTGAAAGCATGACAAATACATAACTAAAAATTGCATGTCATTGCATCTGTGTGAAGTCAGAATGACAGAATGTAAAACGAAGATGAAACACAATCAGCGGTTAGATTATCCATCATTAATTCCTCGTTCGGAAGCGAGCATAAATCGGGTCAAATAGTAAGAATTAAAGTCGTCCAGAAATGGTTGTTAATTCCGGTTGGGTAGTCAATCATGTAAAAGAAAGTTTAAAAAAAAATTGAAGAATAAAGCTCTGCCAGCCTCTCTAACAATCCTTCTCACTCCCTCTCCTTCCACCGCTAGCTTCTGTATTCCCCCCCCCCTCCTCCTCCCGATAGCGGTCGAGAGCCCTGCTCGAAGTGAACTCTCGCTCCGCTCGATAAAATCTTCCGCGGCTCCACAAATTTTATTTATTGCATTCTGGAAGTACTTGTTTAACACGTACGTTCGAAACGTATCGCTTGCCGAGAATCGATACGCGCGCCATGCGCTTGCCACGCCCCCGCGTTTATTTTGACGGAATTTCTGCGAGCGAAATAGGTATATACAATTGTGCTCAAAAGTACGTCGCGTCGTCAAAAATTTGCGGAAAGTCGTGGAAGAGGCTAATAGAGATTCAACGGATTCTAAGAGCATTGGATTCTTGTCGACAGCATTGGAATTTTTACTTTGAATTCTGACGTCAGAATTCAACTTTCCTGTCATTCTGAATTCCTGACGCGTAATTTTGGCTTTGATTTCTAGAATTTCTGCGTCTCGGAATTGATTTGTAGATTTTTTAAATCTAAAATCTAAACTTGGCACTTTGTAACTTTATTTTTAGAATTATTAATGTGCATTCTAAACTAAAGTTTTAACATTGTTTCTACACTCCATTTTCTTAAATATTTAATATTTTCTTAATTTCTTAGATTTCTGTACTTTCTAGAATTCTTTATATTTTAATTATTTTGAATTTTTTAATTTCCTCTTGTGTAAACACTTTTTCACTGCAATGCCTTTTGGAATTTTTACTTTAAATTCTGACGTCAGGTGTTTCTGTCATTTTGAATTCCTGACGCGCAATTTTGGTTCCGATTTCTAGAATTTTTATTTCTTATTGGAATGAATTTGTTATAGGTTTTTTTATCTTAAGTTGGCACTTTGTAGCTTTATTCTTCGAATTATATTAATGTCTATTTTAGATTTTTGACACCTGAATTTCATTTCCTTAAATATTTCAATAAAAAATTAATATCCGAAATGATTTACATTAAAAAACAAACGAACGGCATAAATTTGCAAACGAACACGGAGAATTTACCAGAACTGTATATAAATGTTATTGAAGGTCTTGCGAAAATATAAACACGTTGTTGTTAATTCTCGTTCGTTATATTTCCCCATCCATGTACAGCAATGATATTGTAAGAATCGTCTAAACGTCGACGAGACACAGTCCGTTCCATTGCTTGCACGGACAGTCGTACAGGGAGAATAATTGCGATGTAACTAATGACTGCACTATTTGTAAGTAGCGTTTCGTATCTCATAACTTATTATATATATATACAATCCTAGGGTAGTTGTCTGAGTATCTATACAGGTGTCTTTTTAATCGAACCATGACGGAATATTTTACAAACACCTGGCACTCAAACCAGGAAATCACACACTAAGATAGGAAGGCTTTGGAGTGTGCATCTGCCCAAACGACTGTTAAGAGTAACTGATTCGCTAAGAGGTTTACGGAAAAAGAAGATCCCATGTAGATATAATTTTATGTAATGTGTAGACAACGCGCTGAGGATGACCCCAAAAAAAGGGTCGAAACGTACGTAATATTGTAATTGACACTTAATCGTGATGTATTTTGACATATGTAATAAATTTTAGCGATTGTAACCTCGCTCGGCTTTTATATTGCCTAATTAATTCAAATATATTCAATACTTTCTTAAATTTCTATACTTTCTAGAATTTCTAGAATCTATTTCAATGCTTTCTAAAATTCTTCGTGTTTTAATATTGGATTTTTAAATTTCCTCTTGCGTAAACACTTTTTCATTCTACCTTTTGCCGTCGCATATATGCGCGAGCAAATAAGAACACCGAGTTGTCGTGAATGTAATTATGCCCGCTGTTTTTATTATAAAGTCATCGCGCAGCATTATTGCAATATTATATTTGCAATATTGTTTGCGATATTGAATGTCAAATGTGAAATGCTGCTTTTAAGTGACAGCTAGCCAACACGGCGGGCGGCGTCATTTAATCCGATTCCACTTTTTTGTGCCTGCATAGCGCAGCGGGCGTTCATATTTCATTCCTTGGAGCCCAGCGACAGGGCCGGTATGTCATTAAAATATTTATTTTCCCGCCGGAAATAGCTGTTCGAACGCAAATACGTTTCGTTGATGCTCCGCGTCTATGCGCGGATGCGGACACGTTCGCGGATCTCGCGCGCGAACTGTTGATCTCTCGCTACGTATTATCTTCAATTAGCCGGATGGAAGTGAGACAAACCCGTTCCAGTTGACCATGGTTTAAATCTTACTTAACCCAAATTATGCATTTCAATGTAGGCTATAAACGACGTCCGTCTTAATCTTCTGAGCGAGTCTCCGCGCCAGGATTACATGGCAGGATAGAGCGGGGATTGTCAGAGAACGGGATTCAGTAGACGAAAATTACAGGCAACGAGGTGGATGAAAATACGGGAGCGTAGATCGCTTCCTAGATCGCTTTAAGCGGTATTATGATAGCAATGTCATTGAAGCAATTATCGCGTCTGGGAGTGCAGCCCTTAGGAAGATATCGAAATTGTCTACTTGCCATCGTAATTTTCGATTCCGTGCTAACAGCAAATGTAAATGTTTTTCATACAAAAGACAATAATATTGTAATTATTTCTTCAATCTCGACAGAAATTAAGTATCGAAAATTTCTTCTAAGGATTTCACACTTTAAAATCTCAAACTTTTTTAAGAATCCGATAAAATTACGGAATGTACAGATATATTAAAAAAGAAAAAATTAGTATGTCTTGATCGAACTATAATCCAGATTATAGAAAAATGTTGTAAAAGACATTTCAAGTTAATTGGACATTCGGAAGAATCAAGCCAAATTGTTTGGCGATAAACATTGACGTACTTGGAAGTAAGTATCTTTGGACTTGTCCGCGCGAGTTTAATCGATCGAGACGGCACATAATCGCGGGGCACTCGCGGTGGAGCTCTCGGCATGTAACAGAACATCGTAAGTCCTCTTAACACTGACTCGCACAATGGCGGGCAGTAAGGCCGATGTGTTTCCATGACCGGGTCAGTTCCATAATACCACGCGGACGGCGCGGCGCGGCAAGAGCCGACCGTGGGATGAATGTTACATGTGCATGCCACTCAGTAGATTGCAGCCGACTGAAGTGCAGTCAGATATGCCGCACAACGGTAGTGGCATCATCCTCGAATGGCGCGGACACTAGCGATAGCTCTCATCGAAAATCTAAGCTGTCCATTGGCGTAGCTAATTTACCATTCGGTAAACAATATTGTTTTAATCTCGTAGTTTGCTTTAATTATCGCTCCTTTTTTACCGTTTCATTAAACAATATATTTCAGATTTTTAACAAAAATTAAAAGAACCCCGCAAATTCCTTATGTAAAATGGCTCTCAGTCAATTTGCCTGAAATTAAAGTATGTTGCTGCTCATGAGACATACTGATCAAATGTTCTCACGGGCGCAACTCGAAATAATGGGCCAGTTTTGAGCTAGAGAGCGCTGAAGTCGTCAACATACGCACTACGTTAAGGATATGTGTAAATGATATTGTAGGCGCGTGAGTGCGTGTGTATGTATCTGTGTGCGCATTGTGCGCGCACATTCAGATTGCTTAATCCGTTCTCGAGTGTTGAAAGGTCAAAGTTCACCCTCTTTCTTGTTATTTCACTCTAGTGACATATAAGAAATTATCTATCTATTTTTCTCAATATTAGCGTTAACCAGGATCAATGACGAGGACGTTTTGAGAATATGATCCCTTTGGGGTGCTTGATTATAAGGTGAGTCCCCTTGCCTCTCACCATTGATATAGGATATATTATACTAATCTTGTTAGTTAACGATTTCGGGTAGGTTATTCAAATCCGGTAATGGCCTTTCAGCAGCATCAATTATTTGGTATAACAGTGATATTCTTGGATATTTGACCTGTTGTTGATGTCTTGCAAATCCAGTTACCTCTAAAGCTAAACGGCCAGCCATGTTACGACGAAAGATAGCAATATCTCTCTTGGCGGCATTATCATCTTCATCAATACGACGCATTTGCCTCGCTTGAAAGCGACCATCGCAAACAAAGCAGGTTAATAAGTTGCGGAAAGCCATGATGTCGATTGAAAGTTTATAATTACTGATATGGCTATATCAGTTTCAAGGTTTTTATATTTTGGGCAATAATATTTTTTGTCGATGAAAATAATGTTAAATGAAGGTCAATAGTTGGGTCTTTTTGAATAAATAATATTGTTCAATGGGAATAATTATAATAAACAAATATCAATACCTAGTAGTGGAGGCAAATTAGACCAAAAAAGTGCGTTATCTCGGAACCGGTCAAAACTACTCGGATTTGAACGTTTTTTTTTTAAATGTAGGTAATTAAAAACACTACAATGTTTATTGGTTAAAAATTGACTCTATATGAAAAACTCTATATGACCTCGGCACGTTCACTCAAAGTCAAACCAATGACACCATCTTATGTTCCCCTTCGAACCAAACAACTTTTGTCTGAAACGTTTTTCCGTATCTTTCATATTTTTCGAGATATTTGCCGGGGACGATTAAAATAAAACACCCGGTATAGACCTTGAAAAAAGGTCGTATACATTCTTCTACCATAGTACTTCCTTCACATAGTCTTTCGGTCGTGATTTCTGGATATTATGTTGTATATTAACACGGTTTTTTATGTAAAAAATTTTATAATTAAAATAAACCTGAAAATTTATTAAATAAACAATTAGCGTCAATTTTTAACCCATAAACATTGTAGTGTTTTTAATTACCTACATTTAAAAAAAAAACGTTCAAATCTGAGTAGTTTTAACCGGTTCCCAGATGAAAACCTAATTTGCCTCCACTATAGTTATAATAATCAAAAGACCCTTCTAAGTATATACAACGCAAACTTCGCTCCCGTAATGGGAATTCAAGTTGCTGTGTGGAGATGTTTCTGGCATATAAACACGCACAGACACATACACACGCACTCACGCGCCTACAATATCATTTACACATATCCTTAACGTAGTGCGTATGTTGACGACTTCAGCGCTCTCTAGCTCGAAACTGGCTTATTATTTCGAGTTGCGCCCGTGAGAACATTTAATCAGTATGTCATAAGCAGCAACATACTTTAATTTTAGGCAAATCGACTGAGAGCCATTTTACATAAGAAATTTGCGAGGTTCTTTTTTAATAATACGCTAATTGCTCAGAGCCTTTCAGATAATTGACTAATTTTGAGAATTAGTAATATAAAGGAATTAAAATGAGAAATATAAAAAATATATATTTATATGTAAAAACGATCTAACAAAATTAAAAATATATGTATCAAGAAAGTTCAAAATTATATGTTATAAATAACAACACAAACGCCAAGTTCGATATCGCTCAAAGTGAGTTTTAAGATATATATCACAGATATTCAAAGCTCCACAAATTTCGCTAAAGGTTAACAATTCCAACTATCCAAAGTACGAAAGTTTCGCAGATTGAAATTTCCAAAGATTCAAAGTTTCAGAGTTCAAAAGTTCTAATGACTAGAAGTTTCAAAGGTCCAGTGTTCTAAATATCTGAACTTTCAAGAGAGAGGCCCGGTAGATACCAAGATGGCGCCAATGTAAAGGGTAGTTTGCCATCGTAAAAATGCCGAGCGGTCATCTATACAGCTGATGGCGGTTACGACGCGGTCGAAATAGTTAAATAGAGATAATGGAGCGGAATGGGATTGGCTGCCTCAATAATGCTGCTCATTATTTGGATTATGAAAATGGATGAAAGCAATTACACTCGCCGCAGACTGTCCGTAACTTCACATTTTACCCGGAACAAATCATGATCCAAACCGTCCATTCGCCTCTCCATCTTTTTTCTGTCGTTTTACATATTGCTTCAGCACTTCCGTCATTGTAAACACAGCGAAATGCGCGAAACACAATTTTTGGATTGTAAATTATCCTTGGTAACTACATATATAATAATTATTTTCTGTTATTATACATCGTTGACCTAAAAATCGGTGTTCCCATCCTAGTAAAAATTTGTTATTGCGATAAATATTACCACATGCCTCAGTGGTCGAATTGGTACGACGCCCTACACGGAATGAGGGAGGTTCCAGGTTCGAACCCTGGCTGCATGGGGTAATATTTTTCGCAATAAATTTAATAATTTAATTTAATAAAAATGAGATGCTTATATGTAAGTATCAAAGATTAAATTAATTTAGAAACGACCAAAACCTATGGTCGAAAAAGTCTTGACGATTAATGTGACCAAAACCAATGGTCGAATTGTCACATTAGTCAAACGTTGTCGAATATAAAAATAGAGTCTTTCTCAATTATTTTTTTATTGTAAAATTAATTATTAATATTGTTTATCAATATTGTGTATACAATATCCTTCGAATCTATTTAGTTATTTGTACCGCACGCGCTTTTTACAATTTATATTGTGATAATTAATAATAACGATTACAAATATTAAAAGTAATAACACAGTTATCTCACCTTCAAATTCCGTAATACTTCTTATTAAGCTCCACTGAACTCTATTGATGTATTCTGCTGGTCACAATTGAGCATTGTCTTTAAAGAGGCAAACATTAGACATTGTGTAAGCCACAATAGGTCTAATCTCATTCCCAGTAACTGAGAGATAAAGATAAACAACAGCTAGTAACCATCACAGTAGCAGCAATGATTGAAATGCGGCGCGAGGTATCCATTACTTAGAGAGTATTTTCAGTCAGCGCGCGAGTAGCCGTTCTTCATTTAATTATTTTGTCCCGATATCTCACGGCTCTCTGAATCCATCTGTAAATTAAGTCGCACCGCCGCGCACCGCTCGCCTCCCTGAAAGGGTGGCGCGCCGGCAAAGATTGCGAAAGTGAGGCTCCACAGACATCTGCAACCCTCGTTTTACTCGGTACAAAGGAAGGGCCCCCCCTCCGACCCCTATTCTTTTTCACAGCACGCGTCTCTCTCTCACCTCGGCGTTCAATTATCCACCAAGGGTAATGGAGTCGCCGACTTCTCGACCGAGAACCTGCCTCTTAACGCGTTTCCGCGCTAGCCTCTCCGCGCGAACAATTTACGAGTGTTTTCTTCAAGAATGCATTTACCTCGGAATACCTGGCGTATTGTACTCTGTAAATTCGACATCTACAATTTTCCTAGCGTAGGCTGCCTTCGCAGGCCTGTTCAGAGAAGATTGTATTTTTAATGCGGCATTCACCTGCGATAATTAAATCAATTGTCTGAGAAACTAGATAAGTTAACTGTCATGCATTTCAGGAAAATAGGAGAGGAAGGTGGGGTAATTCGAATCATTCTAACTCTTTTCAAGATAACTTAAAAACTATTAAAGATGACTAAACTTTGTTTTCACTGTGTTGTAATGCCAAATGTTTGTTACAACGTGTTTCTAACAAATTTTATTTATTTATAGTAAGTTTAATGTTATAACCAATTTTTTAAATGTTGGGCAAAATGATACACTTTATTAATCTCTGCAAAAAAATAACTTTAAGGTATATTAATAATGAAATAATCTATAATAATTATTATATTACATATTTATTATATTCCAATTTATTACAAACTCTAATTTTTGTGCTTTCATACAAATATATGTAACATGTTTAAATCTTTCACTCACAATAATATGTATTTATAATTTATACTCATCATAATATTATTACTCCTGAAAGAAAGAAACAATAGAATATAAAACGCAATACTTCTAAATAGTATTATACAGACTATCTTTTAAAATTATCCGATATCGCTATTTTTACCTTTATATCGTACACAATAGAAATGTACACTTGCTAAATAGACATTAAAGTTCTATCTTAGTTTTACATTTAACAAAACTCGACTAAGCTATAAAGTAGATTGTCTGCAAAATAAAAGTTTATATACTAATCTTACGCTATAAGCGATATACCTATACTAATTTTTAGTTTTAACTAGACACTACAGACGCGCGCTTCGCGCGCGCTATTTAGCTTTAACATTATCCTATTACTATTACACTATTAACCCATGATACACACAACTGTCAAAATATACAATGACAGCTGCAAATGAAGTAATAACTCGAAGTAATAACTCGCACACAACGCATCGAGATAACCAATCGGCATCGCGGAAAAGAGGCTTAAATTTTTCGATACAAACGAAATTCACTCAGTTAACACGCCTTTTTTAAAATAGGATTTTTAACTTTATGACACGTTGTGCCACGCTGCCGCTTATGTTAGATCAGGGAGCTAGCAGCTAGTAATTCCATTGCTGTCCGCTAAGTTGTAACACACTTAAGCTTAGGTAGGGCCACTACTTCCAACGTCTGTTAACTTCTAATTGACCATTAGCTATTGAAATCGCCAACTTCTATTGGCTATTCTGAAAAGTTGACGATCGGTTAGAAGTTAACAGACGTTGGAAATAATGGCCCTTAATAATTTAGATATCGTGATGGTTCATGTTGCCCACGTGGTTCACGTTACCCCAACTTCCTCTATTCGTCCGTTTCATTCGAGTTTCACGTTTGAATTATTCAACGCCGTTCGATTTTTTCGCACGTTCCCTGTTACGAGAGATTATTTTAGGTTTTCGCATTCACACAGATTTTCGGGGCACGTTTGTTTCAGCAAAGTGTTGTCCGCATTAATGCGGTTTGCATACATCCGATAGCGCGATTTCAAAGGGCGCAATATCGGCAAAGCAAAATTTCGGAATCGCGGGCACGTCGGACCACGATGTGGTAAATGATAATAATAGTTGCTCCGAATTTACGTTTTCGGAATTTTTCATCGCATAGTCATTTCTGATGAATGGAAGCGCGGAATACAATACGCGGGTGTACGACGGTTTAACATATTTTACGTGCGATTTACCGCGACGCCTTTTGCCACGGGGCCATTGATCGCCATGGGTATCCGCGCGATATTTCATATACGTTTCGATGAGGTATTTTGAGATATAATCGTCGGAATCTGGAACCAGCAGCGCCGCGACAAAAAGTCATAATGCCCTCATTTATAATGGCCTCAGGCCAAGCGCGCAATCTGCCAGCGACAAATCGATATGCATTTTTGACCGTGTTAATTGGAAAACCAGTGACCCCTGAAACACGCAGATTCACACCTCGTTTTACTTTATCTCACATACAGTTAGGTCCGGTTAGTTTACGTTGTTTACGTTTGTATTATACCTATGTTATGGGCAGATCAAAGTCCAATTTTGAGCAATCTAAAGCGCAGATAATCTTTAATATTATAAATCAAATGTCTAGATATATAGAACAACAAAGATAAAAATTTGGGGAAATTAGAAATCTTAAAAACTCAAAATTCAAGAAAGTTTGAATTCCAAGATTAATTAATTTTCTAAAATTATTTTTATGTAATAATTTTTAAAATTCTATTAATTTGATACTTAAAGAAATATTTTTTTAAATTACAAGAAGTTTTAGCCCTGGAAAAACTTTTAAGTCGAAACGGTAGCTTAAAATCCGAGAAGTTCAAAATTGCGACGCACCAATATCTGCGCATATAGTAGAGTCGGCACGTTCTAACGAACAACTTGACTATGAGTAAACGTAAATGGCCAAGGGGGTGTACAAGGGAGAAACGCGTTGTACGAGGGGAAAAAGAGAAATGCGCGAAGCTGAATGCGAGGGCGTAACGATGTAACGACTTTTGTGCGAGGAATGCGCGCGATACCCGTGACGAGCCCCGAGTGCGAGGAATCTCTACGGAATGCCCCGAGATACAGCAATATGCATATACGAAATGCAACTCGGGAGTTATGCATGCATTAAATGTAAAGTGTAATATGGGAAAATGAGGGCCTTTTTAGTAGTGAGTTCTGATCATGATAATGGAATGTTAATAATTTGCTATAAATCATGCCGACAAAAAAGTTTCAAACTCTTAAAAAAATCCGAAATTTACAGAAATAAATTTCACAGTCGCAAAGTAAATCCAGTCACGTTCAGCTATTTTTTGTTTCGTTGTGCAAGAAAACGGTTCTAATGGTGAAAACATCCCTTTAAAGGGAGTCTCTTATATATTAGTTTCAGGCTGATATTAGCAAAAGCTTAAAAATCTGGATTCTTTTTGAAGGAACATTTTTACCTGTGTTATTTTTCCGCTAAAACAAAATGACTATGCAATTACGTTTGAATATACTACATTTTTGTAAAAATTTTAGATTTGCCAAATCCAGAGAAAAAAAAACTCATACAATTATAAATTGGCGAATGGCAGAATTAATAAAAAAATTGCAAAGTTTATAAGTTTACAGGTATAATAATTTAAAAATTGTTTAATAAATTTATATTTTAAAAAACTTTAAAAGCGCAATATCGTAACATCGAGAACACCAATTTTCACGCGAACAACCGCCACCAAAAACCACAGCAGATTCACGGCGGTTGCTTCCGTGGCGTCTAGACTGGTGATGTATTTGACCGGAAGTGAGGTCAATTGATTATAGTGGAGAATGTATAACGATTGACGTGCCGCGGTACATCGCTCAAACGGATGTAACGGTATCGTGTCGTAATTTCGGAAAACGACGCTCGAGGCAACGCTACACTCGCCGCGGTAGAAATACAAACAGCGGGGGACACGGGGAGGCGGGAGAAGTAATACAACCTCTCTCTCCCATTTCGAATTGCCAACTCTCCAGTCGCAACCCCTCAACCCTCCTCCCGTCAACCCCTCCGCTGCGCCGGCTTCTCTCTGCGATAAATTATGTGCGTAGCCCGTGGGGTAAACTACGACCTGTGGCAGGTATGCAGTAACGATCGGAGGAGTTAGATTTGGACGGCCACATTTCCAACCAAACTTGCTTGATTTCGAGGGAAGCTTCATGATCATTGCAAATCGAAATTGTAATGTTGCTTGGGAACTTCATAATTATTGCAAAACTGAATTATAACGTATCGAGGGAACTTCATAACTGCTGCAAATAGACATTGTAATGTTTCATAAAGTTCTGATAGATTTCTAAACTTCAACAAATATTTTTAAGCATAAGTAAATATATATTCAAAAACAGGGTGCAAGTAGAAACTTGTACATTGTTTCCTCATATTTTTTAAGTAAGCAAGTAGAAACCTGCATTGCTTCCTCGATTTTAAGCCATAATTATTTATATTTAGATATTTATTTTGGCTTTCTCATAGAGGAAGCAATCAAAATTATGGACCTTTAACCGCATATAAAGCTGAATCTAATCAATCAAATCTTAAAGAATTATATATGAAATTGGGGTAGAAAAAACTGAAAAATATAATAAAATTGGAAATAGATCAATATCTCCAAATTTGCGGAAGTTAAAGCATAAACAAACATTTCTGCAAAAATTCAAAATTTTATTTAAAAAAAACCCCTTAATTATTAGCAATTTTTATTAATTCTATTATATTTTTCAGTTCTTTTTACCCCTATTTCATAGATAATTCGTTAAGATTTGGTTGATTAGTTCTGGAGTTATAGAAATTTCAGTAAATTTGGCACATACACACATACACACATACATACATACAGACATTTTTTAAAATTACAATTTTTTGACGTTTTAGAACATTCTGAACACATTCAGAAAAACAAATAAAAAAAAATTTTTTTACGAAAACAAAGCTTCCTCTATGAGGAAGCAAAATATTTATGTATATTGTATAAATTTACGTATATGTATAAATGTAATTAAAAAATGTACATGTCTGCAAGATGAACACAACCAGTTCAGCATTAAAACAAAAATTAGTCAAGAATATAAACTAATTACCTCTTTTACGCAAAAATGTGATTACATTTAATTGTATATTTTATTCAACTGAATAAATGCGGGTTGTAATTAAAATTTTTTCCATGAAAATATTTCGATGCTTTTACAATGGAAATTTAGAAGTTATTCAAAGCTGATAAAATCCCGCGAATATCATATTTAAATATTCGAAAATTCGCGTTTTTACATTTTTTCCTCTCTTTAATTTTCATTACGTTCCCTTTGAGGGGAGAAATGGGACACATGAGAACGTTTTCAAACATACGAGTTATTGAAGATGAAAGCCAAAATTAATTTCACGTCGAGGTCAGTACCGCATTACCGGGAGGGGGTGAATGCAGATATAAATTCTTGAATAATAAAAGACTATATTACTGATAATAGAAGTTCGAGTTAATCGCGTTTCCAGCGGAAAGCTTGAGGCGTTACGGTATCGCGTTATTAAATGCAATAAAGCTTTTAGAGAGACGCGTTTAAATGCATGAAGCGTATAGGACTCGCAGGACTTATCCCGCGGAATACTAGCTGCAGGAGTCGCGCGGCTTATCCCGGCGTGGCGGACAGGAAACGGGCAGCTACCTCCGCGTCTAGACATATTTACGCGCACCACGATAACCGGACTGTCCTTTTTAAAGCGAAGCTTAAAAGCTTTCTGGTCCCGCGAGAAAGAAAAAGTCACACTACGGCGTGACCGCGACTTAAAACGAATACTAATGCGGCTTGGAAATGCCTCTAGATTTCTTTCTTTTACTCGTCTCACATTGTGCGCGTAATTTGTTTATAAGCTGCGATAGCTATGGCGTTTTATGATATACTAATCAAATGAGTATTTTAAAACTGCCGCGTTTTGCTGTGAATGCGATTATTTTAATTGTGAAAAATTAAAATAATCGTGTATTCACACGCGTAACAGCATGTAGAGAGACATATAATGTATATTCCACCTCCTGTCATAACGTTATGAATCCTTGAAGATGTAAAAAATCGCTGTTGTTACTTTCGAGGAAAGAGAGACGCGGACATTTTTATAGATGCTTTCTCGTTACTTCAATCCTAGGCTATGGCGTCGGACCAGCTGCCGAGGATGTTCCGCATCTTGGAAAACGACTGCCACCATTACTCTTTCGACAGTGATAAAAAGAACAGTCAACGGCTCGGAATAAGATGGTTAACGCAATTCTCGCGCGATTCTTTTCGTAATGAAAAGCAGCTGGGAATTAATGAGATCCGGCGTAGGTGACATATATTTATTATGCTCTAGTTTAATCAAACTTTTTAAATTTATAATGCGTCGAGTACATAACTAAAAACTTTCAATCTTTTCTTTATACTCTAATTTTTTCAAATACTCCAGCGTTAATTAAATTAAATCCCGCATTAAATTGGCAAAATTTCGACCAGTCTCGGTTGATTCTTTTCGGAGATGCACTTTGGGCTTTCCCTCAATTCGTGAATGCAATGCTAAGCTTGCGAGGTAATCGTATATACGTGCTAAAAAGCAGCGGGTTAACGTGTCCGAGGACGTTCATTCCTTATATGCAGCTGCAGAAATTGCATCTGGCTGACAGTGGAAGATGTTCGCTACTGAAATAAGCGATCACATTGTTCCCAGCTTCACAATCCTGGAACGAAGACATGATAAAATGGAGAATGAAAGAATTGAGAATGAAATAAACAAGGAGAACCACTCATGAAAGGAATGCGGCAAATCGTTTTCTTCCTTTTTTCACTTTCTACCCGCGTCTCTCGATGGACGCCGCGGATGACCACCGTAAATATTTCTCTTGCTTATTTTCCCATCAGTGCTATTATTAGTGGAAATATCAACGAATATACCGCTATCGTCCAAGCAGATGGCGAATTTTATCTCGAGATCGCCGAAAGCAGAATATTTCGGTCGCGGAAACAAGTCGAAATCGCAGCAAGGCGAGAAAATAGCACGGAAAATAACAAGATTTCTTTCAAGTTCTCGTCTTACTTTGCTATGACGCTTTAAGAAATAATGAAACGTATCGTTAGAAAGTTGGAAATATTCTGTTGAATAATGAATGTATAACTTGGTCACACAAAATAATATTGAAATTTACTATTGCTCTCCAAAAATACTTTTTTAAATATTAAGGGAATATTGATTTTCGTTCTCTATCTATACTATTATTATAAAGACATAGAGTTTGTAGCCTTTTCTTTGTTCGCTATGATCTCGGAAACCAATGGACCAAATATTTACCAAGCGTATATGAAATAGGGGTAGAATTTTCCGGGGAGTGTTATAGGGTGTATAGTTTTTTGTTACCGATCTTCTGGAAACCGGTTTTTGTAATTTCTTCAATTTTTCGGGAAATAATTGACGGAATCTCAAAGAATTGTACATAAAACAGGGGTTGAATTTTCCGGAGAGTGCCATAAGGTGTATAATTTTTCGTTACCGATCTTTTTGGAAACCGGTATCAGAAGTTTTTCAAATTTTTCGGAAAATATTTGATTAAATTTTAAAGAATTGTATATAAAACGGGTAGAATTTCCCGGGGAGTGCTATAAACTGTATAGTTTTCGTTACCGATTTTTTTTGGAAACCGGTATCTTTGGAAATCGGTTACGAAATTTTTCTATACTATTATTATAAAGAGACAGAGTTTTTTCCGGGAGTGTTATAGGGTGTATAGTTTTTCGTTACCGATCTTCTGGAATCATAAAACGTATTTTCGTTAGTGGACCGAATTTTTATCAAAAGTATATGAAATAGGGGTAGAATTTTCCGGGGAGTGCCAAGGAGGGGAGAGAGAGGGGGAGAGAGGGGGAGAGAGGGGGAGAGAGAGAAAGAGAGAGAGAGAGAGGGAGGGAGGGAGGGAGGGAGGGAAGGGGGAGAGAAAGAGAGAGAGAGAGAGAGAGAGAGAGAGAGAGAGAGAGAGAGAGAGAGAGAGAGAGAGAGAGAGAGAGGGGAGGGAGGGAGGGAGGGAGGGAGGGGAGGGAGGGAGGGAGGGAGGGAGGGAGGGAGGGAGGGAGGGGAGAGAGAGAGAGAGAGGAGAGAGAGAGAGAGAGAGAGAGAGAGAGAGAGAGAGAGAGAGAGAGAGAGAGAGAGAGAGAGAGAAGAGAGAGAGAGAGAGAGAGAGAGAGAGAGAGAGAGAGAGAGAGAGGAGAGAGAGAGAGAGAGAGAGAGAGGGAGAGAGAGAGAGAGAGAGAGAGAGAGAGAGAGAGAGAGAGAGAGAGAGAGAGAGAGAGAGAGAGAGAGAGAGAGAGAGAGAGAGAGAGAGAGAGAGAGAGAGAGAGGGAGAAACTATTTGCGTGTCTTATTACATATGTCCCCCGGGGCGAAGCCCGGGTAACCAGCTAGTTTTATATAAAAAGATCGTCCCATTTATAAAAAACTAGATTTTTCGCCCGCGCTTAACGAATGAGCAGTTCGCGTACATACAGACAAAAGACGGTACTTATTTATATAGATATACACTATTAAAATAATATCTTTAAATTTTTAGAATAATTAAGTTCTTTTTAGATAATCTATAATTTGTGCGGGAATTCAGGATAGAATTATATTTATAATTATAATTCATATGGCGTGCGTGTAATGCAAAAAAACATTTAAAAACTGAAAATAAAAATAAACAACGTAATAAATAAAATATACAATAAAATAATATAATACAAATTTATATTAATATTTGTAATAATATTTATGTTAGTATTTATATTAATATTTATTTATAATAATATTTAATACTTAAAATTATAAATAGAAGTCTACCGTAAAATTTCACGCGCAAATTTATATATTAATATTTATATTAATACTTATACGGTATGCAAAATTATATATAAATAAAAGTCTATCGTGAAATTTGACGTGAATTATAGATCATATAAAGTGTGCTTCAGACATAATTTATTGAATGTCACTGGCCGCGATAGATTTAGAGAAGAAAAAGACAGAGTGATTTTGAATTTTCCAGTCGAATACATTACGAGCGGTCGATAAACGTGCACGTTCATGGAGAGCAGCGCACGTGAGGGGGTCATCGTTCCGTCATCCTATCTGCTCCAGACGCTCCGCGTGTACATTGGAATACGTGTAGTACGGATTGAATAACGTCGTCCACGATAATGGAAGGCTTTGTCAAACCATGTATCTACAACACCGCACCTATCGGTATCGAACATTCGGATCTCTCACGGTGCACCGCGGTCTCCTCGAAAAGCCAGAAAGAGCGCAAAATCCCACTAATCACAGGATTTAACAACTCGATCGTTCTACGGTACGATGGTATAAACTCGGATTTCACAGCATCTGAGATTTCTGTGTGAGTGTATATATGTGCGTCGGAAAGAGAAAAAAGAGAGTGAGAGAGAGAGAGCACAATAAATAAGAAAAAACACACTTTGTGCAGAAGAGAAGTTGTCGATAAATCCTATAGTTTGTAACAAGAAAGCAACGTTGCAGTGTTTTGCGACAAATAAATCTCTCTATTTTTATACGAATTCCTAAGTAAACCTATAATAATATAGAAGCAATTGATAGAAGATTTATGTAAAGATAATTTTATTTTGTTTCTATGTTACACAAAATTATTTGTGTGTGTGTGTGTGTGTGAGTAGATCATTTTTATATTTTAAAAATTATTTTATTTAGTGATCGGATTGTGTACGTATCTATTGTATATAAGGACATGTTTAATATAAATACATTAATTTATACAATCATAATATTTAAATTTTAAGTAATGTTACGCTGAAGATGATCAAAGAAAGGTTCGAAACGTTCGTATTTATTTGTTAATATAATATTTATAAATTGCGCAATAATTACTGCGTATTGCCTCTTTTATATTATTTGATTTGGATTTACTAAAGAGAAACTCCATACATTTCAATTTACAATATTAAAAATTCGCGACGTCATTATATTGCTGATTTTGAAAACACGCGCATCTTTTCGAAGGATGCAATGCTCTAATCGCACAAATAATGGCCCAAGGTACTTATATCGAAATGAAGCGTAACAAGCTGGTAGCCAAGAAGCTTCCCCAGGTTCGCCTCGGAAATAAAGTGAAAGAATACGGAGATGAGGCTCGCGGTCGGTACATGTTCCGTCGTTCCTCCAATTTCCGACGTTCAGCCGGCAGCTCGCGCGATTTTGCGAAACGGCCGCCTCGCAAAAAATTCCCGACACGACTCCGCACTTTGCCCGAGCGAGACGAGTATATCGCTTCCCCGGGACTGCTGCCGGGAATCCCCGTCGCTTGTGACCGAAAATGGCTGGTGATACCAGCCGGGGATTTCAGAAGCTTGAAGTACAGAGCGATGGAAAAATAACTCGCATGAATATAGACACGATTTTTCTCTCCAATACACACATACATATATCGCAGGATATTATACATAAATAAATAATCATAAAATAATCCTTACTTTTATAAATTTATAGCTATTTCATGCATCAAACTTTCTAAAACTGGTTGTCATCCAATTCTACTATAAAAATAAAAATTTGCAAACTTTTTGCTTCATTTGGTAATAACTAACTAACATTAATTTTTATATTTTGTTTGATTAAGATTCTAAATTCTTTTAATGGCAACAATAATATATATATATACAGAATGTCAACAATCTGCAGAGTTGGCTGATGTCCTGCTGGAAAACAAGGAATTGACAGTACATAATTTAATGGAATTAAAAAAATAAACAAAAAAATATTGTTTGGCTGGAGATGATTAAAGATGGCGGACTTTCACGGGTTTGAACGTATTGATTTGTAACCTCGCGCGAAAGTCTTTGCAAATAATGACATTTCCACCCCCGAGCAAAATAATATCTGTGCCGACATCTGTACAGGGTTGTGGCAAGCGGTGGTACCAGAAGTTTCCCGCAAGCTTCGCCAGATGGCGAAGGTTGACGCGTTTTCCACCCTTCCGCATCCCGGGGTGGTTTATCACCCCCGTCTTTCGCATCGCTCGCAAAAGAAGCCGTTTCCGTCTCGCAGGCGAGGAGGAGAAAACGAGCAAGGGGGCGAAAAGGGGGGCGGAGGAGAGAGTATCGGTCGATCTTTAGGGAGATTTTCGTTGATTTACAGCGCCATTATCGATGCTGCGCTCGCTCGCGTCAACCGGGTTTCTCCGGGCATATGGAGACGCCGTAAAAGGGCTGTAAATCCATTATTTACACGAGCATGCGAACCGACTAGAAGAAGGTCGCTCTTCGAGGCGTCGTGAATTACGGGGACCGACGTTTCTGCGCGCATCGCGCGACGTCTCATAAATATTTATCCACGTACCGGCCAGAAGCAACGCACCAATAAAACTGATTACGTCACGCGATAAAAACCGTTTCGCGTATGGGAAATTGATTTGTTCGTGGCGATCGGAATTTTTCCGTGGTAATCCAGATCTGAACAACCTATTTCAATGAAGAATGTCTCGATTAATTCGCCGATATATATTTTGCAATCTTAGTCTTTAATGGAGAACATTATAGTCTTTAATGGATCTAACAGATATTTTATTTCTCGCAAACAACACTTGGAACATATGTAATTAAAAAAATTAATTTATATCCTATTTATTATGTTTGTGCTTTATTTAGTTATCCTTTATTATGTTATTATCTTATTACTAGAAAAAAGTGTTTGGTATTTGCGACTAGAATTACATAATAGAATAATTATGATTAAGGTTTTTCTTTTTATAGTTATTATTGCTATAATATTAGTAAAAGTAATTTTATGTGCATATATCTTTCATTTATGATCGTTTTCACCATATTTAGTATGATCTTACTACACTTACTATACATAAATCTTACTATACATAAATCACAGGTTATAGTGTATGAGACCGTGTATGGTTGAATGAATACATGTTAAAGCTATGACAATACATAACAATAATAATGTAGTATTGAGTCAACATGTGTTAAAGCTGCATGTTAAAGCTATGACAACATATGACCATAATAATGTAGTATTGCATCTGCACTTATTTTATTTTCTATTTGTATCTCAGAAACCCCATAATGTTTGGTTTCAACAAATTGTCTCTGCACGTTTTCTTGGGCGAACGGAAATGCATCTCGCATAGGCGACCTTCATAAACGTTTCGAGCAAGTTACGAGGGTGCGTGCGTTTTTTTTATGGCGAAAAATACACACCATCGTTCAGATGGAGGGAATGGTTTTCTTTTTATTAGGATATAGCTTCACGCGAAGTAATTTATGGCGGCGAATGGCTTCGTTGTACGCGCGCGCGAGCCGCGCTCACGTGACGCAAGATGAAAATATCTCCGCGCATGATTCGCGATACATCAATTTTATGCAGAATGCATCGGATCGATCCGCCTTTCAATTTTCATGTAAATTTCATGGCGATCGCGTGTCCCTGTCGCTTTCTCTTGTTCTCCTGGCGCCTGTTCCGGCTCGAGATCGCTATGATGTATAGGACCCAACGGAGGGATGCGAGCGTGGACGACGCGATTGTGCGGCAACTATCGTATAGTGTCTCCCGTACAGGAGAAATGAGATAGAATATTTGTCCGTTACAATGTCGCCTGTGTTCCATAAATATTATGGACTCTGATATGCGAGACTCTTTTTCTCCTCTCTCTCTCTCTCTCTCTCTCTCTCTCTCTCTCTCTTTTTCTCTCTCTCGTCTTCTTCTTCTTTTCTTCTGAAGAAAATGCATACTTAGATAGCTTAGCTAAAATAAAAGTATGATTATGCAATACTATGGCAATGCAGCAAAGTTATATTATATTATAAATTATTTATAAATTATTATTTAAACAGCGAAACAAATATGCAGTCGGTTGGTGTAGCTTTGTTATTGTTTAAAATATTTCTTTTATTTTAACTACACATTTACTATTCTCCAACTTGCTCCAGAGAGGCTCTTAAGTATTGATAAATCGATATTCACACCGTGAGATATATAGGACGAGTTGTCGTTGTCAGAAGAGGGAGAGGCAAGAAGATTCGGTAGGGAGAATGTCACGATCGAGTGTCTTGATTTATCGAGATGTATCGAGTGCGCGCCAGCCGTTCTATCGAGCGTTTCGGGAGGAAATAGGAGATACGTTAGGTTCGACGAACGGCCGTCGGTGATAATTGAAACCGTTAATTAAATCTCGGGATAAGCGTCGCGGCTAAATGAGTTTTTAGATCGCCGCCGTCTCTCGAAGTCGCCAAGGGATGAAATCTCTGCCACTTCACTCCCGAAGTGGCCCGTCACGTAAATTATATATTTATGTCTTTTTTCTTTATATTGTTTTATCTCATTCAGAAAAGACCTTTTAAATATATATAATATATTATTTTAAATATATATAGAGGAAAGATTCCTATTATGAGATAGGCAACCTAATATGAGATGGCGGGGTTTTTTCATGGTGGGATCAACAGATGGGGCCTATATAGGGCCTTTTAGCTTAACATATCTCATATTAGAATTCTGTCTCATAATAGGGGACTTTCCTCTAATATATTAAATATATGTATATTTATTTTAAAATTTAAACATTCAATATTTTTTGGCAAAAAATAAAAGTTTCATAATAATTTTTTTCCTTAGAAAATAGATATTAATTTTAGAACAAATAAGAAGTTTTATTAAATAATCGAAATGTAGTAATCCGTTATACATAAAACTGATAAATATCGACACTCATATCACTAACAATCGCGTTTGATCTGCCGATGCTGTCGCATTCGACGGATGGAATGATTTACTTACAATCAGCGGACAAATTCGATATTCAAATGTCAGCAGAAAGTATGGCGGAACAGATTTCCCGATAAATCTCACAGAAGACTGTCGTCCCCAGTCTAATTTGCGGATCGTAACGCTAAAAGGGAACTACGTCGTTCGAAAGGTGGAGGTGGAGAGAAGAATTTATAGTTACCTTAATATCGAAAACTCACTGTGTGTGAATAGTTCGCAAGGAGGGTGATATAAATTTCGGCTCCTAATCCCCTGCTTCCATTTTCGCCGAACAAACTCCGGCGATAATTTTTCGCCTGATGTAAATCAGAGATCCTCGAGGAGCGTTCCAGGGAAGATCCGAAAGCTTCTTAAATACAATTAAAAAATTACCATCGCTACGGAGAATAAAGTATTGCCGATCGTCCAAGAATAATGTTGCGATGGAGATTTTACCCTTACTCGACGATTAATATGAAAGAATTCTTCGAAGAAGAAAACTGAAAGATTTATTTTGCAATAAAAAAATCATAAATATTAATAACGCGGGGACCAAATGACATTTGCGATGTAAATATTTGTACAGTTATAAAATGTCTAATTTGTTTATATATATATTGTTTCAGGTCAGAAATCTCTGAAAAGGTATCCGGTTATGATGTTCATCCATGGTGAAAGTTTCGAATGGAACAGCGGTAATCCTTACGACGGTACTAAATTGGCGGCTTACGGCAACGTCGTTTTTGTTACGATTAATTTTCGACTTGGCATCCTAGGTGAGAAAGACGTAAATTTGTAAAAGAATTACAAATAGATACGAAGATCATTGTCAGCAGAAATAGATTTCCCTTCTTTGTTACTCTAAAACATTATAGGCGGAAAGCTGTCGATCGATCCACCGAGCAGAAAAGTTATACTAACGCCTAATATACTTTACTGTGTACCGTATGCTGTATAAATAACTTTGTTACGGTTTGTCGTTTACCAAGGCTGTGCCGCCTGCTTCGCAAACTTCCTATCTAAATTTTTATCGCTTCGAGCTTTTCAATATTGGACTTCGCCTTCAAAGAAAGTTTACCGAGGTCACGCGGTACGAGGCAGTAGATTTATCATGTCACCGGAAGTGTAAATGATACTCTCCGCTGTATCGGCTTAATCGCAAAGAACTACTTGAAATTAAAAAAAAAAGAGCGAAGCGCTCTTGGGCGCTTCTTGTGAAATTCGCGGGAGTAACATTAGATGTAACGTGAAGTTTTATCTTTCGGATTGCTTGAATCAGTTATAAAAATATTCGTATTCATGCGAGCGATTTAACAACAACGAGGTTGTGCTAGATTGCGGCTCGGTACTTTCTGGTATGAAAAAACGTTAAATTATTCCACGTATTATCCAGGCGTGCACTTTTCTCATTGTTACGTAAAAAAGTATATAACTGATGTGTATAGCAATAGTATATATACTTTTCGCTGCACGAACAGGGCGGTCATGCGAAAGCGTCATTATTCAAAAAGTTCGTTAAAAACTGCCATCCAGAAGCGCGTGGCACCGCATCGCGCGCGGCACTTGCACAATCCGAAATTGTCGTGTACAGTGGTCGTCCTCGAAGGGGTTAACAGCGAAATTCCGGCAATCCCTTTTCGCGAGATGACAGCGCGACGCGACGCGGCGCGATGCAAATAGACGAACTAGTGGTGCGGCGCACGTGTAACGCGCGCGCGCGTAGGTGTGTGTGAGGATACATTCGGTATATCCGGTAAGTGGAGTGGTTGGCGGGAAGAAAAAAAGAGGCGGACGCGAAACCATAATCATAAATTAGGTTAAAGTGCTGGGGAAGCGCTTAGTAACCCCGACCCGCTCTAGGCGGCTCGGAGTTAGCCCATGAGAAGCCTGCGGATAAGCTTCAACCCGCCTTGCCGCCGCCGCCGCCGCCATGTCCGCCCTGCGCAAAACAGGGGAAAAATATGGTCCCGAGCGCGCGAGAGGCGGCCGCCGAGCAAAAAGAGCCTCGGCGATCGCGTTACCGCGCGAAAGTGCTTCATGTTTAAGCACGAGGAAAGAGAATTTTGCATCTCCGCGGAGCTAATTAATTGGGACATTGAATACACGAGTCCCTCGGGGGGGGATCTTGAAACCTGGAATCCCAGTTATTCGAGATCCCCAATAAGAAATGAAAAAAAAAGAAGAACAAGGTGTGTCTCGGAAGCTTTCAGGTTGTCGAGCGGCTGAGTATTTATGGGACTTATTTTAATGAGCTTTTTACTTCTTTCTTACGCGGAGTTTTGGATTTTCAGGTTCTAGCAGGTCTTACCGTCTTAAAAAATTCAGGGATACCTCTCTTGGATCATTCCTTAATGCGCGAGTTTGTAACTCCTTGACTTTTTAGATTCTTAATTGGATCAATAAATTCTCACTTCGTTATTTGTTTAGGGTTTTACGCTTTTAAATCACTAAATCTCAAGATTTCAAGATTTCAATTTCTTATATTTTTTATAGTTTCCTCAGTTTTTCCAAATTGTTATTATTTTTTAATATTTTAAAATAATTAAGTATTTAATAATTTAAAAATTAAATGTTTTAAAATAATTAAATAATTTCTGTAATAACTGCGAGAGTTTTGTTGCAGGTTTTCTGAGACCTGGAATTAGAGATGATACAGCAAGTAATTTCGGACTGTTGGATCAAATAGCGGCACTGCTCTGGTTAAGGGAAAACATTGCGGAGTTTGGCGGCGAACCTAATAGCGTTACTTTGATCGGCCATGGAACTGGAGCTATCTTTGCCAATCTGCTTCTAATTAGTCCAGTTGCTAACAAAAAGGGTAAGGGGAAGAATGAAAATTTATATATTTATGGATGTTATATTATAATCAATTATGTTAGTTTTCTCGTCCCTTTTATAGAGCTTTTCTTCCTTGATGTTTCTTTTCGATCCATATAGTTCAGTTTCTCTTTCCTGTTTCCCGTTTTATCGTCATTCGATTCTTGCTAATTTTTGCCAATCGCTCCGGGAAAGAACTCGAACATCCACTCGTAATAATACTTTCGCTCGCAAGAACCGAATAAGAACTATATGCAATCCGAGCTAATCCCTCTCTTCGCTGTAATTGGAAACATTATCCATAGTCATAGGAACGTACTGTGCATGATCGCATATAAGGATCACAATTCCCGAGTCGGCGAGAGATAATCGTGGGATTAATTGGAGGAATCAGGGCGCGAGAGAGATATAGGCATACGTGCCGTGCACTTGTATTAAATGCAATACACCCACGTGTATACGATCGAAACAATATTCGATCGGCGTGCGCTTTTGAATGAATGATTCATTGGTCGTGAAAAAATTTACGCGGAATTTGCGATTAAAACTGTGACAGGGAATATTTATTACAGTGAAATTATGGAAAAGCAATAATAACTATTTAAAATTTTAAAATATAGTCATGCGTTTAGATAACTATTGAGTAATTATATTGTATATAACTAATATAACTGTTAGATTTCAAAATACTACTAGTACCAGTGGTCGTTTATTCAGATCTCAACGACTTCAATTACTTCTTTCAAGTTCCCCCTTTTCCGAGTTAGGAACTTGCATTGTGATATTTGTGAGTTTGACAAGGGACTAAGAATCGCTAGTCTACACGTGTTCAATGGCGAGCGCACATCAACCACGAGCACTCAAGCACTCTCGACGGGCGCTCCGGCGAGGGTCAGCGCCGCGAGAACGAGCAAAAGCAAGAAAGAAGATGTCGACCATTTTTCACTCGACCGGCTCGCAATGGCGGCCGGGAAAAGGAACTTTTCTCTTCCGGCCGGGCGCACAATGCCGCCACGTCCGGCCAATAATTATATTGTGCAATGAAAAATAACCGGACTTAATATTTTACACGTCGAGACAGAAATGCCCGTTGCCATGCCGAGAGTCCTCAAATATTGGTGCCATTTTATATTTATAGCGGCACTCCTCCTTTATCTACACATGACAGAAATGTGATTATTTGTTAGACCATAGTTGGAAAATACAGCATTGTTATTGTCAGGAAAAAAAGGTTGGCGTATAACAAATAATTTATGTATCATGGGTGAAACAACTCTATAAATTCCTTCTTTAATTATGATAAATGATCCTTAAAAGCTTAATTTTAAATGCAGAAATTGCTCATGGAAAATGAATTTAAAACAAATTAATTTTTTACAATCTATTTGAGAATTGTTAATGTTCAATAGCTTAATTGTTAATCAGTTATAACTTATTTGTATTAACCTTATTTTGTTGGTGCAGGATTGTTCAAACGGGCTATTCTGATGTCTGGATCAGCAATGAGCGCGGACGCCATCGGCAAGGCGCCATTGCAAATTACCAAGCAGGTAAAGAAAGACGCCACTGCATAATAGTCGCGAATAAAAACGCGAGATGAGGATTGATGTGCTCGGATTTCAGTTTTGCGGAATGACAAATTGCTACACGCGGCATCTATTATCATTAAAATTCTATGATTGACTTAATTTTAGAATTTGAAAGACCTCTACATTTTTAGTTTTTCTCGAGTTTATAAAATAATCCTAAGTTAAATGCTTAGATTCTCGAAACGTCGTTTTGGAGAATATTAAAGATAAATTTTCAGATTATGTAATGGAGTGGCCTATTTTTTCATGAATTATAGTCTTAATTTATTTTGATGTAAAAATGTTTGAAACTTTTCGAATTTTATATGTTTGAAATCGTTAGATTCTTATTTTTTTGTTTTGCCCTTTTACCTCAAGTCTCAACCTCTTGAGACTCTTCAAAAATTGATGTTTTTGGACAATTTAATATTAATTATTTGCAATTTTTCTAGTTTTGTTCTATTTTTCAGTTTTTTTTATCTCTATTATATATATAATTCTTTAAAATTCGGTTGATGAGATCCAGCTTTATACACGGTCAAAGGTCCATCAAAGGTCCAAAAGTGAGGTCCACACAGACCATGTAACCTTTAAGAGTGAATTCTTGATATATAATTTTGCTCTCTTTGACAATAAATTGAGTTTTTTTTATTTAAATGTAACTTTTGTAGTATTATGATTTATGAATTTTCAAACTCTGAATTGTTTGAATTCTCAGACATTTGCCATTGATCTTCAAAAAATTCCGAAACGGAGGAATCGCCGTTTATCACAGTTTTTACCGCGGTAACGTATGTTTCAACAAACAGCGGGCGTCGTGTTTCTGCTCCGCCCCGCGGATTTGAATTCGAACGGAAAGACATATCGTTGCTCGTCACAGCGAAGAATCGTTACACAGAGTTACATCGATCCTGAGGAGGGTACAGGGTCGTTGGCCGCGTTCATTGCGCTCTCGGTGAACAATGGCGGGGATCGTTTTTCAGGTGGCTCACGCTCTCAACTGTCCCACCACCAGCGACAGCGAGCTGGCGCTCTGCTTGCGCAACCAGGACGTAGACAGGCTGCTACATGTGAAAATCCACAAGCCGAAATACGTGCCGGCCTACGCACCGCTGATCGACCGTGCCGTCATCCCCGACAAGCCGCTCAATTTAATGGAGGACGCCCAGCTCTTCGGCAGGTATACGATTTTTAGAGGATTTTTTTATTGAATATTACACAGGAAACAAAATTGATCTAATGATATCCTAGGATACTAATCATGGATATTAATCTTAATCAGGATGCTTTATTATTTAAAGTAATAAATTACTGAAAAATAGTATGCGAGATATAGGTGGGAACTATCAATAACATTTACCGATGACTACTAATAATATTGCTAATGATTAATGGATTTTGAGATATATTTGTTCCCCCAAAGCATACAAAGGGATGGAAACATTGTGAGCAAATTTGAGCAAATCCTCCATTTATATTTGGCAAATTAAAAACAACAAACTGTATGTTGTTTTTAGGTTCGATTTGATGTACGGCGTAACGGAATCCGAGAAATTTCACATCCTGCCACCAGTTGCTTTGTTACACGGCATGCTTGATGGACAACGAGATGAAATCCTGCGAGACCATGCCAAAGTAAATTTACTCCGTGTGTTGAGTTCGTTTATCCCAATATGAACCAATCCTATGTTCTATTTATTTTCCTTCTTATTGGATTTATCTTTGAGACATTTTCTTTCCTTAGGGCTTCGAATCTCCGGATTTTTATGTTTTCTTCAGTTTTTCCATCAGCTCTCAGGTCCTTACGTCTCTGCTTCAGAATAGAAATTACTGGCTCGAGCGCTCCTTCAATTTCTAGACCCTTAAACAGATGTGATAATTAGGTTCTTTTATTACCGGATCTTCCCCATACCGTGTTCCCTCTGAAACTCTCGTAATTTTCTGTGTTATCAAAATATATCTTCAGGCGACGCACGAGCTGGAGCCAGAGCTGATTCTATCGAAAGTGCTGGAGCAGTACGGCGACTTCGCGAGCGGTTTCACGAAAGAGTACGCGACGAAGAATCGGGACATGGTGCTGGAGGCGCTCTCCGATAGTGGCACCGTGGCGCCGTTAATAATGACTGCCAATTTGCATTCAAGGGCGTACCCGAAGAGCTACATGTACGTCTTCTCGCATCCGAAAGCTATGCAAGATTACTCTGGCGTAAGTAGGTCTCGACGATACAACGAAGATCGATTATCGCGGGCTCAGACGCCCCTCGACAAAGCGAGACCTGACATGAAGCGGGAAAAATGTTGCACCGCTGCGTCAATGGGCGAGGAAAGGATGCGAGAAGGGTGAAAAAGGAGAGGGGGGAGGAGGGACGGTCTGGCGGGGATGATGAGTTAAAGTGCACTTCCTTCAACGCTCCAATTCGTGCAGTTTCATGCAACGTTGTTATTCGCCGATGCGGAGTGTTGCGGTCCTGAAAACGGAGGGCATTTTTCATCGCCCGTACTTTATCGGTTGAATCTCTGAAATAAGAAATTTACTTCTTCTAATTCTCTAGCCGCAAAAGAAAGGAGATAGGAAGAGGAAAAAAAGATATCTCCGTTATGATTTTTCGCAAGAAGCGTAAGATTGTTTAGAGAGCAACGAGCGGAATGTTGGAAAGATTTTAGAAAACAGGCTCTTAGAATTAGCGGATGACATTTCAAGAATTCTATCTTTAATAAGCCACTAATATATTAAATATTTAAAAGTTATTAACATTATTACCACAGAAATAACATCTCTAAGAAATTATAAAAAACGTTTTTGCTAATGTTTGCAATAATAGAAAATGGTATTAGCAACGGTTTCCGATCGAAATCCCTTAAAGGAAAATCAACTTAAAATTTGCCGATGAACTGAACGAAAGATAGAGCGCGAAATTTTCGGGGACGTCCCGACATATAGTTAGCGCATTGTACTCATTGTCCTAGGTTTTCTTAAGTTTCGGGAGGAACGAGCTGTGACCTAGTGGCGTCCATTGTGCTCACACAGTTCGCCGAGAGAAAAATCCGAGCTGCGAACCCATTTGGATTTCGGCCAACTATTTTTATCGCCGTTGCGTGCGCCCCGTTGCAACGACCACGCCATGCGGTAACCGAGAATATCGTTAAATTGAATGTACCTCCGGGTACAACGCGCCATCCTCACGTCAACAAGGATATTAGATTTTAAATCTGCAAATAGCGATTCGCGGTGTGCATCATTTCCATGTCAAGTTACGTCAATCTCTCTCTCTTTTTCTCTCGTAATCTCTCTCTCTCTCTCTCTCTCTCTCTCTCTCTCTCTCTCTCTCTCTCTCTCTCTCTCTCTCTCTCTCTCTCTCTCTCTCTCTCTTTCTCTCTCTCTCTCTCTCTCTCTCTCTCTCTCTCTCTCTCTCTCTCTCTCTCTCTCTCTCTCTCTCTCTCTCTCTCTCTCTCTCTCTCTCTCTCTCTCTCTCTCTCTCTCTCTCATCAGGTGTTCGTGCATGACACGCATTGCAATTCTAGTCGCTCATCCCCTTTTAGTCCTTACTTAATTATAATTTCTACGCTTATGTTCCTTCTGTCTGCGATATTGGTGTATGCAGCTCCTTGTGCACCCTTTGCGGGGTTGCGGGTGCTTGTTTAACACTTGCACACTCCTAATTTTTCCCTTACTATGCTTGCGCTCTGCCCTTTGCCTGGGGTCTAACACCAACTCGCTGTATTATCATCATTTTTGTAATTATCATTCTATCCCACGTGAGAGTGCATGCACGTACTTTGGTCGCTGCCACATGCTTACCACCTCCTTAAGAATTTGATTGCTATTCACTGCCAAATGCATATCGGTAGCGATTATACTGCGTCTCGCATCTGTCTCTAGCGTAACTACTATTCTTTATATTTTTGTCTATGTACTCGATTATATTTTGTTTATATTTTATAGCGATTATACTGCGTCTCGCATCTGTCTCTTGCTTAATTACTATTCTTTATATCTTTGTTTATGTACTCGTTTATATTTTGTTTATACATTTATACACCTGTTAATTCATCATTAGCCTAAAGTCTCGACTATGGCTTAAATAAAATCAATCAACCAATCAATCAATCAATCTCTCTCTCTCTCTCTCTCTCTCTCTCTCTCTCTCTCTCTCTCTCTCTCTCTCTCTCTCTCTTTCTCTCTCTCTCTCATCGTCTCTCTATCTTTCTTTCGCTCTTGTATATATACGTAGCGAGCGAGGTCAATGAATTTTAATTTTAATTTCGTTCTCGTAAATTCTGCCCTTTATTGAACTTTACAAATTGACGCGTTTATAAATACGCTCGGTTTATCGTGCTAAAAATAATTATAATTATGATTCCGATAAATCTGAGAACTCGCGCCCAAGAAATTTCATTCGAAAATTGTTAGTGGGATTGATGACGAGCGAGTTGAAACTCGAAATAAACTTTAGTTTAACGGGAAAATTAATTAAAAATGGCTTGTTAGGTAGCTATAAATATTAATATATCTACATTTCTATATTTAAATAATTGTAGATACTTAAAAAGGCATTAGAATAAATTTAAGAATTTAAATATCACCGAGAGAAATAATAATTTTATTAACAACCTACAAATTAAAAAGTTACTAAGAGATTTCAAAGCATTATAAAATTAAAAATAGTATTCTATAATATTTGAATTAAATAATACATTTTTAAATCTATATATTTGTTTTATAAAAAGATACATATTATCTGAAATAAATATAAATTATATTGAAAATAAATTAAATAAGTTAAATAATAAAACTAAATAAAATATAAAGTTGTAAAAAGAAACACTGATAGTTGGATATATCAAAATGGAAATTTTAGAAGATATATGTAGAAAGAGAATAAAAAAGGAGAGATGGGCCGCGGGAAGTGCGTTGAAAAGGAGTAACAACCTGAGCTTTGATATTTTCGAGTTATGCGAATAGCATATAGAAGTGTCGATAAAATCCGTGCTTCGGTATAAAAGCACATCCAGTGATCTCGTTATATTGCAGCAACAGCGTCAACACACGGTGCACGGAGAAGAGTTGCCCTACGTACTGGGTGTTCCATTAGGCAGCAAGTACAACTTACGGGGTCGATACGACATCAGAGAGACACTGTTCTCAGAAGCCATTATGAATTGGTGGTGCAGCTTTGCCTACGTCGGGTGAGTTACCGAGAAAAAATATTTAGCCATAAACCTCTTATAAAATAACTTATACATTATTATTATAACATTTAGAAATAGTTAACTTACCTTTAAAAGTTAATAATTAAAAAAGGTTTTAACATTTTTTTAATTACAGATAAATATTGTCATTTTAATTATTCATTAATTTATTTTTATTTTACTGTAGCTCGAATTATAGCTTAAGATTATAGATAATCACACATTATACATAATAATAGGAATTAAAAGACATTAATTTAATTTATCTGTGATTTTTACAAATTAAAAATTTATTCCTTCTGCGCGACCCATATTTTCAGAAATATTTCGCGTTTTATTCAATGCAGCAAATTATTAATTAAAAAATGTAAATAAAATTTGCAGAGCTAGATGATATAGTGATTGCAAGAGTTTAAAAAAAAAGAATAAATAATTCGCGTTTATAATTTGGAAAATGATCGCAATGTGCGCATTAAAGTTAAATTAAAGTTAATATTAAAAGTTCAACATATGAGCAGGCGGCAACCGCGTAGAAACAATCGTATTTAATAACAAGTGGCGAACAATTGTTGTTGGGTGTTGACGCGAAAATCCGTATACAGTTGGTAAAGTTAAACTTTGTATAACGCACGTATCTGGAAACGTGATTTTCAATTAACTAAACATTCAGGCGTTTAATTAAACCAGGCGCGGTAATGTATTTTTCCGTTGCGCATTTGGAAACAACTGAAGTTTATAAGCACATCTCAATTTAAAAATAAACGATTTAAACGATTTGCAGAATGTTATAAATTAAAAAGCAGATAAATTTGCAGAAATGGAATTTTTAAAAATACGAAATGTTTATTTATAAAAAATAAATTAAAATTAAGAAATATATTTTATTAAAATTATAGATTATTTGAAGAACATACGTAAATTAAAAATAGATAAGTTTTACAATGCGTTTGAACTTAATTAAAAAATTACAGTTCTGGTATATTATGTTACAAACGCGGTTTTAGGTATAAACAAATTTAGTATACCTTTCAGAAGCGACATATTGTGATGCTTTTAATTTCAGACAAAGACAGGCATTGTTATTCCAAACGCTGAATAACAGCGTTAACAAAATAGGTAAACAAAGTAATGTCGGAAAAACTACAATGAAAACGCAATTTCTGATTGCGACATAATTTTATTTCTTACTGTAAATACGCACAGAGACCGTAATTTATTAATTCTGCGGAATAATCTCTTTCAAATTTTCGCCAAACTAAGTCACTGATTCTGTTATCTTTCGGTTTGTATACCACGAATATACATGCATTATACGCAAGTTTGGGTTTTGCTCCTGTATCGCGCTTTGCGCAATTTGACGCTTGTTATGCTGATGCTCGATACTGTCGAATTAACGATCCGACGAAACGGCTCGTTTTAATTTGCGCGATGAAAGCAGATTATCCCAGCACAGTTCCGAATTATTCCGATATTTTGTTTTATTCAACAAAACATTCCGCTTTATTTGGTTGAACAAGCCCAATATTCTCGCTGTATAAAGCCGCTTTGTTTAATGGGAAAATACTGCATTTCTAATTGTATTAAAAATTTATTCGCGATTGCGAGACGTCGAATTTTTAATTACGTTAAAAGTTTAAAATCTCGAATTATAGAATATCGAATCTGTTACGTGTTACAATTAACATTTTATTATATCAATTCATTTATGTCTTATCATTGACAGTTAAAAGAATAAAACAAATCAAGATGCGAAAATTTGATGTTATATCCGAAATCTGTATCACGAGGAATATACTGAAATCATAAATTAAGTATTAAAATATCAATTAAAAATAACTGTTTTGCATTTTAATTGTATATGCCTACTTTAACATTCGTACACGGCATTTTATTTCTTTCTTTGCGGTAATTCGTTTTTTGCGAAATACATGTGTAGAACTATATTTTGCATCACAACACACGCTATTTTTTGTCAGACACTTTGAACATATGGCTCGACTAGAACGCGTACCCATGCATTACGATAGTGACAGAACTCAGTGAGAACTAGGTCAGTGCAATTAAGCAAAACAATGGTATTTGAATTTAACGGGGAAACACTATGCGTTTGTGTAAACGCCGCACAGCTGATCGATATTTCATGTGTTATCGTATCTCGTGCCCCATAAGGGCGTGTGTTTCTTTGCCATAATAAACGACGCGCGGCATCTGTCCTGGAGCACCATAGTCCGTGATAACGAATGGCGGAAAAACGTTGACGGTTTGCTCTTTTTTTTGTTCCACGTTGTACGAACCACGCTACCGTCACGCATGATCGATCGGATACGTCGCGTTCAGTCAACCAGTCATTAAAAAATCATTTCCGCGCGATGCCGAAACCTTGTGCGCGCGAGCGGACTGTATCTTTAAAATTGATAGAGATTTTTACAAGTCGATGGCCCACCGGGTAATCTGCTGGACTGCTATGTTACGATTCGTTATTTTAAATATACAAGAGTCTATGGAATTTCACGATTCAATAAAGAGATTTAGATTTTACGAGTTTTTTAGATTTAATTTGCAAAACGGGCGCGTGCTGAACTTTTCGTATAACTCTAAAAAGCGTTCTGAAAACTTGAAGTTTTATGGAATTGAATTCTATATGGGATTTAACTGCGCGATATCTTTACAATAACAGAAAGAAAACAGGTATCGAGAGTATTCCCATGGACTATTCCGGATTATCCGATATCTTCTTCTCCTATATCACTCCATTTTCCTGACGGTATTAATCCCAAGCCACTCTCTGTGCGGTTTAACAAAAGTTATTGGTAGCGTTTTCTACCGCGCCGCTACATTAATCATTCGCGATTATTTATCAAAGAAATTCGAATCCCCCCAGGAGTCCCAACAGCGCGAAGCGATATTCCTATCTCACTAACGTGTTCAAGGAATGGGGTCAGTATGAGATCGAGTGGCCGGAATATGATCCTGTCAATCAGACGTATTTCAATCTAAGTAAGTCTCGAAGCATCCAAGCGCTAATAAAAATGTAACGAAATATTATTGAAGATTTCGAATTAATGTGTCTAAAATTAATCTCTGGAATTAATGGAATTAATTTTTCTCTCTCTTTATTTTGCGTCACGTGGTCGAAATAATAACGATAAAATAAAAATCTCCCACGTTACGTTGAGAATTCTATTTTTCATCGACTTATTTGGCATACGGTAATATTCTCTCTCGCACGCAGCCATACCGCCTAACATAGGTGCGCACTACCGCTCGGCGGAGATGCAGTTCTGGAATGAAGACCTGCCCAATCTGCTCAGGCACCCGAATAAAGACATTTCGGGCCCGACACGACCGAGAGGACCGCGACCGCAGATTCTTGATTTTGCCGACGGGATTGGCAAGTATGCCAACCGTACTGCCAATCGGAAGTACGAGAGCTACGATACTGGGTCAGTAATAATTAATTTCATGCATTTGAAATTCTCCATCGCTTTATTGTCAAATGCACATCTTTATTTGGATGATCTTTCTAAAGATAATTTTATTTGTAAATTTATTTTTAAAAAATAATAATTTTATAAAAAAAAATAATCAATTTGAATTTAAGAAATTTGTTTGCTTTCATATATTTTAAGTAGACAGAATTAATATTTATACATTTTTTTCATGCTTTTCAAAAGTTACGGGTTGTGTAAGATATTTTTCCAGCAGGTATACGTCCAGCAGCACAGAGAAGACGCAACTTTCAACTGCGGTTACAACAGGTGGAAGCGCCGGGGAGGGCTCGACGATAGAGCCGAGCACGTTAAGAACCTCGTCGGCGATGATGATGGTGATTGTCTTCTTCGTGGTGTTTATACTGATAAACTTCACCGCCTTCCTATACATCTATTATAAGAAGCAGAATGTAAAAGGGAAAGAGAAATCGTTGAAGAGACATGGCAGCGAGAAGAAAAACGATTCTGTCAAGAGGTCAAAGACTGATAAACACGAGAACCATTACGGCCAGATAGGCTACAAAAGCGACAGCAAGCCGGATTTGAACGACGTGATAAAAAACGACAAGGCATACGACAACAACTCCAACTTCGGGCGCAGATCGAAGCTATCGAGACAGAATTCCAGCTCCACCATTGACACCCATATCAAGGTTAGAGAATGGATTCAGCAGGAGATTGTGCACAGGTCAGTGAACCTCGGAACAATGTTTTGCATAATTAATCTTTAACATTCCTCTCTTGCTCTCGAATATAATAAAATAAAATTGTGAATAAAATTTTATTGCAAATAGTTATGAATGTTGTATTTCCATTTCAGTATAAATACTTTTGTTTTTTTTATTAAAATTGGATTAATTATAATTAATCAAATACAAACAGTTGTTGTAAAGATTAAAGTTTAAAATATAATTTGATTTATTTATGAATTAAAATTATTAAGCGCTCGGACCTTTTGAATTTTAGCTACTTATATTTTATTAAATTACCCTGGTAGAAATTTTGACTGGGCGCTTGCATGGCACTGACCAGCGTGCCACACTGCCATTTCAGGAGCTGGCATGGCACGCTGGTAAGCGCCATCCGCGAAACGTCACGTTTTGCCCGCTAGCGCCACAGATCTGACGTGGGTGCTGGCATGGCGCTGGCATGGCGCTAACATGGCAGCGGTATTATATGATATTCACCTGGCATAAAAAAAAATTTTTTTTTTTTTTGAAATTTTATTACTATTTTATAACTAAATTTGTTTCTTAAGATGCAGTCTATGATTATAAATATTTTCTCGTATTTGAAAAAAACACTTACCTTGGTGGGATCGAACTCGGGACCTCTGGATCGTGAGTCAACTGCCTTACGTGGTCGGCTACTTCTTAATTTGATGTAAGTGTTATATATAGTCTACATATGTCATAATCAGCGCAAATATATAATTTTTCAAAAATTATCTTAAGAAACAAATTCAGTTTAAAAAGAGTAATAATTATTTAATATTGTTTTTATTTATATATTTTATTTATAAATTATTTATATAAATTTAATTTATTATTTATTATTTATTGCCGAACCAAATTATTTATTTATTATACCATTTATTTATTATTATTTATTATTGTTTATTATTTATTATTATTTATTATTTATTATTATTATTTATTATCATTTATTATTATTATTATTTATTATTATATATTTATTATCATTTATCGCCAGATAAATTAGTAGAGCCCTGCCAGCCGAAGGACCCCGGCCGCGGCAGGTGAAAGATAAAACAATCCTCTGTCTCAATTTTAACATACATGCGTTAATAATTTCTAAAACAATTAAGAAGTTGATATAGAAGCCAAAGAGAAGAATCTCGACAGCACCTAATGTGGCGCAAGTGTGGATCGCATTAGAAACTCAGTCAAATCCAGACCTGCGCCCGTTCAATTTTATGTAAATGCCATATTAGGCGCGAACATGGCCCTGATATGGCTCTTTCCAGTTTTTAGGATAAGGCTGTGGCGTGGCAAACTTGCATGGCGCTGACAAGTGTCGTGGCGCTGGCAAGGCAATTTCTACCAGGGTAATTATGCGAGGATTTCTTTAAAAGATTTCTGCTTGTGATACCTATAATACTTTAAAAGAAATGCCATTTAGAGAATTATATATTTAAATGAAATGGAATTTAATGTAATTTGCGTATTTTGATTTAAGTTAAGAAAACAATTTAAACTAATTTATAGATTTTTATTAAATTACTCGCCATTTCAACGCCACTCTATTGTACGCCACGCGATGCTCTCGTAGCAGTTAACGTTTTGAACTCGATTTGTACGTCTTTCCTAATTGCGAAGAGAGCTGAAGGTACTCGTAAAACGCTTACCCTCGCAAATTCGTCGATCGCGGTAAGGGGTTGCGCGACCCAGTAATCCAATTAGAGGGTTCCGCTTAAAGAGTGGGCTGCTTTGAGACGTGGCCCGTATCACTCAAATCAGGGAATTCAGTTCCCTTTCTCTCTTTCGCTCTACTCGAATATTTCGTTAGATGTATTGACTCGTGGAAAAACGCTTGGCAAATGCTGGTCTACAAAGTTAATTGAACTCGACTTACAGCTCGACTTCCTACCTCGTTTATTTAACAAGCGGCATCTGGTTTGCAAATGACAATATTGTTTTTAGTTATTGTCGTGCTAAATTTAAAAAAAAATAATAATAGAAAAAAATATAATAAAAAAAATGTTACGCACATACAATAATAAAAAAAAATTGTAAAATTTGTAACGTGTACAAATTGCGTGATAAATATTTTATAAGATAATTCTATTTGCAATATTTTGAATTCCTGAAAAAGAGAAATTACCTTTTTTATTTTTGGGCTGTATCGTAATATCCACTACAATATGCAACTTGTTTGCTGGTTCGTGTAATGTAGCTGTAACATATGACGTATCGTAAAATTATATATCTGAAATATGTTTAATTACAAACCCTGCATTATAGGACACTGTATATAAAATAAACAAATGTAGTACATCATTAAATAAATGTGTTTGTAGCAAAGTACCTTTTTGCTTGTTGGCATAACGTACGAGATTAAAAGTAATTAATTAGCTTCGGGATATGAAAGTACAACTGCTATTATTACAGGTTGTTACCAAAATCGCAAAATTAATACGTACCTTTCATTCGCGTAATACGTAAAATGGTTTCCTATGATCAATAACTTCCTCCAATAATTGGACGCAATAACTGGTCTGCAGTTATAACAATTAGTAACATTAACGGTACTAACGTTGCATTTTACGTAGAGTTTACAAAAACATATGTTGTTATAGTAAATTGCATGGTAATTGCTTCTTTCAACAAAATTATTGTTTAACATTTAAATATTTTACATGATGATGCTGATCAATATTCTCGAGCAACTTTTGGTTATAATCATTAATAAAATTATGAAAATAATATATAACACTGGCAATCGTTTTGTTGCCCTTGATGTAAGAGTGGTTTCGAATACTTTTATGTCAACAATTCACGAAACTAAGGATGGTTTTAGAATATTGGCTCTGGTTTTTTTTAAATCTTCATTTTCATATTATACTAAAAAAGAGCAGTAAGTATGAAAAAGAAATAACAAGTATATTCTTAAATATCAAATTTTTATTGAAAATTATTACTAATTGTTTTGTTTTAGTGTTTAATTAATGTACATAAAAGTTGACAGAGAGAAAAATTGATAAAACTTATGTTATACTTCAGAGAAACATCTTTTATAAGGAGCCAATTCAGTACTTTTATGAATAGATATATTCGAAAACTGGGGACTTGAAAACATAGAAATTCGCAGATATCCAAAGCAACAAAAAAATTTTTTTTTGTTGAGCTGTGTAATTTTTGAATAACTTAAATTAAAACAACTTTGTAATTAAACTTTATAATTAATAATTATTGTAAAAACAGTATAAAATTTTTGAAGATTGTCTCTTAACGTATTCATTTTCCTGGTTTGTGTATAGAAAATCTTTTTAAAAAATGTTCTTGAATTCGATCGGAGTTTTATTCTTCAGTTTTCTTTTGTTCGTATAGATGTTCGCCGAGGTTCTTACGTAAAACGCGAGAAACATTGCAGAAGGAGCATCAGGAGAAGCTGAGTAAACAGCAGCAAGAGGAGAAGCAACGTATAGAGGAAGAAGCGTTGAAGGAAAGAAAGGACGAGCCGATATACGACGAGAGTCCGGCGTTGGTGGTGCGCCCGGGAAAAAAGTCGAAATTGCCCAAAATTTCCGTGGCCATTGACGCCACTCCGGCGACCAGAACAGAGTCCATTCTGAATCAAGTGCCGATCGAATTGATGAAGAGTATCGAAACGACAAATGAATACGAGCCGAGCGCGCAACAGTTGATGACTCCCGAAGTGGTCGTCATAGAGCACCATCACTCCAGGAGCGATCCTCTGCCAATGGAAAACGTTTTGAAAACAATGAAGCCAAATTTCTCCACTCCCAGGATTCACGAGACGTCGGATTCGGGTAGCGCGAGCAGCCTGTACGCCAAGATTAACCCGAAATTGAAGTCTCGCTTGCCCCGTCCCGGTCTGGGAATAAACGCGGAAGCGCCCGCGTTGCCCGAACAATCGAGATACGAGAATCCGCACGACGAGGAGATCTACGTGAAGACCGGACCGATCTTGACGACCTTCGGCACGAACGACGTAAATGTCACGTGTCGAGAACCCGCCGCGGAGAGAGAGTGCATCAGTCCCGAGGAGGCCTTGAAGACGATAAAACGTCGAAACTATCCCAAAGTGCTGCCGGATATCGAGAAGAGGCGATCGCTTCCGGCGCCGAGCAGCCTCTTCGTGCCGAAACAGTACGCGAATTCGTTGCAAGATTACAAGAGCGGTAATCGCGGGAACTTGTTCTCGAATCAACCGCCGTTACCGCCGCCGAGAATATTTCGAACCTCCAAGAGCTTGGAGAAGAGCGGTTTCTTCGCCGAGGAAAACGAAAGCCAGATCGAAAATGAGCCGATCACTACGAACCTGCACGTGGGTCCGTTGCTAAAAAGGCCGGACTCCGGGAGAAATAACTCCGATCCAAACATAATCGATTCCTTGGAAGGAAATAGAGGTGTCCAGGCGGGCGGAAGTGTCGACGCTATTTATGCTAATCCAAAGTGCCCGCTACACGGGAGTCAATATCCCTTCTCGCCGACCTCGCAGAGCGTCGACGACGATATCGGCAAGTCTTCCGGGCTTTTGGACGTGGGCAACCCAAATTGGTACAAACCGGCGGCAAGGGGCGAGTCGTCAGCTATAATGACGTCGACCGCGCCGGAACCGCAAATCGTGATCAGCAGCAGGGACGAGCAAAGCGCCATTGGCGTCGCGACGCCAACGACGGAACCAAAGATCGTGATCACGCCGAGAATGGTTAATCCGTATCAAATCAACCGACAGCCGAGTCCAACGGCGCGTCCCGACGATAAGATCGATCACGAACCGCCGAGAACGATTGATCCGGCGCGAAATGCGGGATTATCGGAAGGTACAAATACTTCCGGTGCGAGCGGTTTGATGATTTCGCGAGAAACGGATAGGAGGGAGCCGCGGATAATCATTACGGCGCGAGAGCCGAGGAATTGTGCCCCGGCGGGCAGTCTGAAACACCCGAAGATCATCATAAAGCCGACGGCGACTCTACCGAGAAGCAGGGATCAAAGGAATATACCGAAGGTGTCAGCCATACCGTCGCCGGAACAGCAGAATTGTCAGAACAGCGAGCGAGATAGGGCTGCGCTGGAGCAAAGGGAAAAGCCATCCCTGAGGGAGAAGCCGAGGGTCACGAGGATACCGTCGTTCTCACGCAGGCGGGAGGAGCCTGGTATTGAAAAGCCGTCGTACGTAGAGAGGACAGAAATCGCGCCGAGAACGGAGGCGGCCAGTAAAATCACAAACGCGCCATCGACATCCGACGCCAAGTCGGGCATACCTATGCCAGGGACAACAGCAACGATGACGCCAAAGAGCGAGAAGACCCCGAGCACGGACTCGTCGTCCGCGAGCAACGGGAATTCCAGTAACTCGAATACCGGTACGATCAAACGGAAGCCGGCGAACAAGAAATAATTGGCGGGAGCCAATTCGAGAGCGCCACGCGTTATATCCCGTCCTCTATTTCGCGAACGACGCGTAGATGGAATGCAGATGGGTCTCTATCATTCCGGCCAAGTGTCGATATACAGTCCTGATGGCGCCCAATCTCTTCCGCGATACATTCGCAAGTGTGTGCGTGCTCATAATAGCAACGAAATTAACAGAGCGCTATTTTATTTTCTCTTTACGTTCAAACTCAATTTAAATTGCGCGATCTCTTTTTTTAATCTTTCCTTACTTATATGATGCTGAACTCGTCAAATCACAGGATTAGTTTCTTTATATAGAATTAATATTATTTATTACTATTCTAGATATAGACGTTGCAATAATGCATGTTATTATAACTATCTTTATTATTATTAATTGCATCATACTACTTTTCTATGATTATAATTAGAATTACGCGACAGACACACACATAATCCAATTGTATGTCATGTAAATAATAATGCTGTGAATGTTTATGATACTTTGAATAGAGTGACGATATTTTTTAAGATTTAGACTAGTGAAACGAGCTATATTATATGTACCGTCGACAAGACATATAAATCGCTTTCGCGAGCGTTTTTAAACCGGTGAGACGTCATGAGTTAGATGTTAATAATTTTCAAGGCATTTGCTCTTTTGTACGCCCATAACTTTATACGATGAAAATAAACGTTTTTCGTACTTTTCCAACAGAAAACTCGAAATGAGAGAATACATCCTATCACCGATTCATCTTCCCTTCTTTTTTTTTTTACATAAACGCCATGTATCCCGCGATTTTACATGTGTCTCGCAAACTTTGTTATTAAGTGAAGCGGGTCTATAAGTCGCTCCAGATGTAGCGGGGAAACGGCAGGCTAAAATGGTCGGCGAGTTCTCACTTATATTATACCGGTGGATCAAATTGATTTTCAAAGTTTGCCCGATAATGGGATTCTCCTCTCTAACGTCGCCGTGCGGAAAGGAAGAGGCCATTTTCACGGTGAACCCACTTCTACCCTTCCCGCAATCAGTCTGTCTCTCTATCACCTGTCGTTCATCTCTTTCACCCTACTTTTCTCGTGTTTTCGTTTCATCTTGTTCTACGTCATTCGATCCGTTCAAAAGCGACACCCTGATCAGAGTTCCAAGGAGCGAAAAAAAAGTCGGCAGAGGATTATGAATTATAAAAATATTTTCTAGGCTCCAGAGAGATAATCTATTCATTTTAAGGCAATAGATTATGATCTTTATAATATAATAGTTAATTTGTAATATATTTTTATATTCTTAATATTTAATATATTAATTTTTTCTATAATAACTGTAGATTATTACAGAATAAATAATATATTCAATAAACATATTTTATGAGATTAAGTAATATTTTACTTTACAGAACACTTTACCGCTATAGCATATTCATTACCATTTTAAATAAAAATTTTAATATGATGTCTAATAATTGTTAGAAAGACTGTTCGTGATTCTTTTATATATGATATCTTTTTTCTCATATATACATTTTATTTATATGTGTACCATAATTTTTACAAATCCATTGCCATTGAATTAAAATGAAAAGAAAAAATAACTCACCGATCCATGGGCAACAGCGGAGTTAGAACTCTGCGTTGATCTGAAACACAAATATTTTTACATTAGAGTAGGGTTCGAGATAATCAATACTTGAAGTTAATAATTATATCGCCGTCCGGTCAAATTTTTAAAAAGTCATTTTAATAGATATCTGATTTAAAAATTAAATGCTCACGAAAAACAATCGCGGCCGCCGCACATAACATGGCGTAGCGATATACGACGGTCGTAGTCCCGCAGGTAAACGCGACGAGTGAGTGACATGGCGGAGAGAATTTCGTATTTCGTAAATTGCACCGACCAACTCGCCAGGAGCAACCGTCGCGAGGACGCTTAAACGTACGATGTTAACAGAAACCGTGAGCAATAATTACTCGGATAATTATAATTAATACACGTCGCGGCGTCACTCAATTTAGGGTACACTCGTATACTCTTTATCCGATGCGAGTCAAGTTGACGGTTGAGATAAGCGAGACCGATCGTCCGAAAGAATGTAATCGAATGCGATTATACCTCGGTATCGGTATAAATCCGCAAGGCACGTGCATTAACGTGTATGACATTCGAAATAATTATATCACGTCCGTAATCTCAACCCACCGGAGTCCGACGATACGTGTATTACTCTACCGGTCCGCGCTAGGGTCTAATTTGTAAAAAATAAGTTGTTAAAAAAATTATTTTCATAAACCTTATATTTGTTCAAATTGAATGGAACAACTTTAGAACGATATTAACAATGCATTTCAATAAAATGATTAAAACTGCTTATATAAAAGGTAGAGGGGATAAACACGCGCATTGATTGGCTGTGACGTCATTATTCAGTAATTTCAAACTGTTGCTACGGTATTTTATATATATTTACGTATTTACCCGATTGTTTTTGTTGCAATGTGGCAAATAATTTAACACGGGATTTGTTAAAGCACAGTCGAATAACTTACCCAAAAGTAACGGTATTAATGGTTTCCGATTTTTTTGCTGAAAGTGATGTGTTTAATATTGCAGAAACTCGTGGTGTTAACTTGACCCGCCACTCGCGACTCTCGCGTCGTGTCGCGCGACCGGCGCGGGCGCGACTTCAGAATAAAGTTGTCGTCGTTTTCGGAGCACGAATGAAAGATAGCGGACCCTAAATCGAGTGACACCGCGACGTGTTTAATTAGCGATCACAGTTTTATTAACGTATTTTTTCGTTGCCGTGTAGCAAAGTACGCGCTGCGTCGCGAGATTAATACGGGGAGTGCCGTGCAAAGTATCGCGCGACGATAATCGTCGATTTTCGCTCAAGCGCTCGTGAATGTCGTGAGTGAGTCCACCGACAGAGATGTGACAACGGATCAACGGAGGAGAATTAAGGAGAAGGAGGAGGCTTGGGAAGCATCGGGCGAACGGCGGAGCAATCGTGAGGTGAGTAATTATTATTCATTTATTATTTCGCTGTCCTGTGACGAATTTCACTACTTTCGAGGTTTAACTACGCGCGTAATTTCGGCCGGAGTTCGATTTCCCGCAAACTTCGTAAAATTATACTCTCGACAGAATTTACGTATTCGGATCGGAATTTCATGGCTCGTATGCGAGTGAGGCTCATCAGTTTAGCGCGCTGAACTCCAAGACAATCTGACAGCGATAACTCGGTCGTATCCTCGGATTTCGGGATGCATCGTTAAGTTAACGTTTAATGCCCGGGTTATATACCCTCTCTACCTTATGCACGACAGCGCGTAAGTGCTGGTCTACAACCTTGCTTTAAAAAATATTTAAGCTCTAAGCCGTAAGAAATTGTGACCAATCACAATCGAGTATTCTCCTCACATTCCATTGTGATTGGTTAATTCTTACGGCTTAAAGCTTAATATTCTTTAAAGCAAGGTTGTAGACTAGCACTAACCAGTAAGCGCGCACGACGAACGGGGAAGGCCTTGTACTCGCCATGAGGTGCGTGACACTGCGTGACCCATTGTCAGAATGATATACTATCAGAAGTAACGGAGGAAACAAAAGCAGAGATCCTGTTCCTAGAGATGCTCTTCCCGAGACTGGATTCCGATTTCTGTGGAATCACGATAATCGCGACGATGAATGACGAGCTCATTTTTCATCTTTTAGATTTTTGCCAACTAAACAAGTTTTTTTTCTGTATATCTGTAATATAAAAATTATGTTATTATACAAAACTAACGATTTAAACATTTTTAATCGGTAAATAGAACATTGGTAAAGAAATCTGTAATAAACCTAGTTTTCGAAAAATTATAATAAAAAATGTATTATATATAAATATAATATTTGTATTCATATTTCTAAATAATAATTTCAAATAACATATTTTGATAATTAAGCAAAATTTTTATTAAAGTCAAGTAAAATAAAGTTACTGATACGGTTAAAATTTAAGGTAATAATTAAAGAACAATGTTTACAGTAAAAACAATTGCTTATACCGTAAATTAAATTAAGATAAATTATAATGGCTTGAGGTACGTTTTACAGTTACGCTACGTAAGTTTGCAATCAGCGCGTCGATGAGTGGGTAATTTTCCGTATCGTGATTATCTGCGCACGCGCGTCTCAATTATCACACGATAATCAGCGATTAAGCACGAACCTGTGCGGCAACCTCATTACTATGCCTCTCGGACGGCGCGGCGTCGGAGGGA